>CATIWJ010349886.1:0-50877 GCA_949640765.1 Croton laevigatus | reverse complement strand
TATGTTGCTTTTTTAGTGAAAAGGATTTGGAGTAGTTATTATGGCAGCAAAAAATTTTTTGTTTTAAAATCTCCTGATATTGGCAATTGCAGAAAATATTATCCCGGGCAAGTTATGAATTTTTTTTTTTTCGTTTGCAAGTTGGGATTTGTGTCAGATCAAATACTTTGTTAATTTGGGATTTGTATAAACTAATAGAATTTCTTTCCTTGTCCATTTTCATGTTGTTCAACTTTGGCTAAAAGGGAAGTTCTTATTTAGAATTGCAGACTTCTTTTAATTTGATAAAAAAAACCGTATTGTTTGATTGATTTATTTTTGTGATTAACAAACATCTTCTTGAAGCACAAACTAATTTGATCTCTTTTTCAGTAACTGTTCAGGTTTCTTCCTTAAACAAATACTCTTAGATGAAGAGTTATAGCAATAGACGCGTGGTCTGTTTGTTTACCTTACACGTGCTGTTAGCTCCGTTTAAAAGGGTGCTCGTGCAAATTTTTTTTAAAGTTCAGGGGCTTAATAAAATCACTAGTACAACAAGGGGGTTTATGTAAAAAACATGTATAGTATAAGGGCTTAATAATGGTTTTGGCCTATTTTTAAATCACAATTTAATTATGTATGAGAATCTCATCCCATCATCATGAACTACTTTCATTCAAAGTCTTGTCTCAATGGTACATACTATTTGCAAAACTAGCCACATAATTATATAAAAGGAAACTATACTGAAAAGATGGTCACATATTTATCAAACTGTGACCTAATCATATAAAAAACTGGTCATAAGTAAGAAAAATAGTGGCCACTTTTTTATCAACCTGTTACCTAATAACATGCAAAACTGGTCAAAAGTACAATAAAGAGTGGTCACATTTTTCAAAACAAAGTATTTATATTTTTATTCAAATAATGGGATAATGTGACATATACAAAAAAGTATGCACACAATATTATAATTTTGGCCACAAGTATAAAAAAGAGTGGCCACATTTACATAACATTGATCTATCAACAAAAGGTCTTCTCTCCATATATACAAAACTATGCACATATTCACATAACTGTGACCACAAATGAACATCTTCTTATACCCTTCTCAAGTTCAGCCACTACACGTCTTCTAATTTTACTTTCCTTTTCGTCACTAACGTTTTTTCCTTTCTTGCCTTTTGTTGATGAATTTGTAATTTCTTCATTTTCATTATCTATTGGAGGAAAATTAAGATCAAACTGAAATCGTATTGTATTTACCTCACTTATTTGGAATGATTCCACATATTGTTAGTTTATGTTCGTCTGTCTAGTTTCACTTTACTCAAAAAATAGTTCACAGTTTTCTCAAGTTGTTAATAACTTTGTTGCTGCAGTAGGGTTTAACAAATTTTTCCTCAAAATATTATCTTTACTACCTTCATTCAACTTCGATTTTATACTATAAGTACAACAAATATGGTGGGAATCATTGATTACTTAATCACACATCTATCATTTCACACTCAAATTCTTCCCGCCATATAGTTGGATGACCAATTTTATTTATTTATTTATTTGCATCTAAGTATACAACCCATAAATGGGCTTGCCAATTCCAGCGGGAAACAAGATGAAGATAACTTGGTGAAGAACAAAATGCAACTGGATAATTCATAGCAGTGAAGATGGGAAAAAGTAAGGTGGCAAAAATTGAGTATGAGAGCTTGGAAATCCGGCGGGAAAAAAAAAGGAAGATGAGTTGGTGAAGATGATGTTGCACACATGGCAACAAATTAGAAATAGAAAATGGGAAAAAGTGTGGTGGAACAAAAAGAGAAAGTAGGAAAAAATAGAGTATAATATTTTATTGAGATAGTGAGTGCTATCAAATCATATTTTTTTGTTGAGTAATTTTAAATTATAATGTAAAAATTAAATGATGAGGTGTATTTTGAGATTAAAATAGAGAAAATATATTTTTTTTCTTAATATACGTGCAAAAAAATTTAGAGAAATAAATAAAATGGGAGAAGTATATATTAAATATATTACATTAATTGAACTTGATGAAATGAGTATGCGAACTTTTTTCCTGACATGACAAACTATACAAGTTTATTTATTTTTTTTTTTTACCTTTAGTTACCTCCAAGAGGATTTGAACTTGGGACCTTTGGTCTTTGGTGATATTACCTTACCACCAGGCCAACCCCCTTGAGTTCTATACAAGTTTGTTGATACTTCCCTTTAACTGAAACCATTAATTTAATGTACAGTATCGTCTCTTTGGAGAAATATGAGATTTTTTTTTTAATGAAATTCACTTTCACAGTTCAAATTGTTGGAACTTTTATTGTGGCGACTAGCAAATAATATATTAAAAAAAGTACTCTAAAATCAAAACACTTAAAAAAGAATGAAGACTTTTTTTTCTTTCATCTGCATAAGCTTTTTATAATTAATAAAATAATTTTTAAATTAAAATAAAACATGCTTAACTACAATAATAATAAAATAGAACTTTTCTCTCTAGGGTTTGCTAGAGTTTTTGCGATTTTCTGCGCAAGGTTGTTCCTTTGATAGCACGTTATACTGATTCTATCAGAGTTTAATTCCAAAGCTTGCCTGTGTGCGTTAATTCTGTCGTCATAATGGCCGAACAATCTATGGGAATGCTGCAACGTTTAACGATTCAAGAGGAGGAGACGGAGTTTGTAATACCTAGGACTGGTGTAGTACAACAGGAAGGAAAGGATTTTCTGTTAGTTGGTCGAGTTTTGGCGAATAAAGAGATTAACTATATGGCTTTTCAATGTACCTTGGCTTCGGTATGGAGGCCAAAACACAGGGTGAACTTTCAAAAACTAGGTTCTAATCTCTTTCTGATCCGTTTATTTCATCCAACGGATGTTCGACGAATCGTGATGGGAGGTCCGTGGTCGTTCGATAATAAATTAATTATTATACAGAAAGTAGAGAAGGGAATTGATCCTCTCATTATTGAATTGACAGCTGTTGAGTTCTGGGTTCAAGTGTATGGGGTTTCGATGGGTTTTTTCACAATGATGGTTTGTGAAATCATTGGTAATTTTGTGGGACGTTTTGTTGATGCTGATCAGAACAATTTTAAGAATGTGGATCGTGATTATTTGCGAATCAAGGTTGCAATGGATGTCAGAAAACCCTTAAAACAACGAATGCGTTTAAGGGGGGAAGGAGGGGATGGTTTTATGGTTACGTTTCGATATGAACAACTTCCATCATTTTATGGTTTTATGCGTTTGTTTCGATATGAAGGTCTCTGAATTGATCTTGCCAGGTCAGAAAAGGTGGAATTTTGATCTAATCCATACTCTTTTCACGCAGCGGGATGCGGAGTTGATTTGTAAAATCCCACTATCATTATGAACGGTTGAAGATCAGGTTCGATGGGAGTTTGAGGAGAAAGGAAATTATTCGGTACGTAGTGCGTATTATTTTTTAATGGAAAAATATCAGTTGCATAATATACAACATGCTTTCTCCTGGGATAGTTTCTGGAAAATGAAGTTGCCACCAAAGATAAAAAATTTCTAGTGAAGGTGTGTGCAGAATTTCTTACCGACTAAAGGGAACTTGAGAGGAAAGGGGATGGAGATAGATGAACTGTGTTTGTTTTGCCAACAAGAAACAGAAACTACTATACATGCTCTGTTTTTGTGTCCGGTAATTGCAGGTTTATGGTATGAGCAAATGGCGGTCCAAAATCTAACCAGTAGCAGTAGCTTGAAGGCGTGGGTACAATCGGATGTGGTGAAGTTAAATGATGTACACAGGACACAGATAATGGCTATGGCTTGGAGTATTTGGAATGCACGGAATGGAAGACTGTGGAGACAAGAAGATGTTCAGTTGGAAAATATTCGACTATCAGCATTGTCGATAGTGCAAGATTGGCGACTTGCGCAGAGATCACCGGTGAGTGGGATGAAGATGGTGAGGGAAGATGGGTTGGATAAATGGAAACGTCCACCTTTTAATAAAATTAAATGCAATGTAGATGCAAGTTATATTGGGGTACAACATAGGATTGGAGGTGGTATGATTATTCGGGATAGCAGTGGTAATTTCGTAGCAGCTAAAAGTGTATCTCTTCATCCAGTATCATCTCCTACAGAGGCAGAAGCGATTACTTGTCGGGATGTGCTTTCATGGATAAAGGAAATGGGTTATGTTGGTGTGTTGATGGAACTTGATGCTAAGGTTATGGTTGATCAACTTATTTCTTTTATATCTAATCGTACTTCATTAGGAATTATAATTGAGGATTGTAAGCATTTAATCTTTCAAATAGGTGATATATCAGTAAATTTTGTTAAATGGTTTGCGAATGAAGTCGTTCATATATTAGTTAGAGAGGCTTCTTCTTCGACACATGTAAGGGAGTGGTTTTTGAATCCTCATTTGTTTCTTCGCCAAACTTTACAAGCGGATTTGATTTAATGAATTATGTTTCATTCAAAAAAAAAAAACTACAATAATAATTATTATTATAATCCGTCCTGAAACGCCGGTGTTCGACTAGTTAATTCATAATCCGTGATCAATCATAAAAATGATTTACAATTTTAAACTTTAGCTGCAGTTTTAAACCAAGGTTAAAATAAAAAGGTTTGTTTGTTTATTATTATTTTTTTTTTCACATAATTACCACACGCACGTACAATTTTTTTTTTATGGAAAATGAAGAAGTTTCTAACTCGAGCAACACTGCATTTGGGCTATATTTTTGTCTGTGTCTAATTCCCTACTAGAAGAGAGTTGGGCCTGAGCCTTAAAAATGGGCCGAGTATACCACAAGGTAACGTGGACAAAGAAAGCAACCTCACCGAACGAATGGAGTGACAGACCAGTGGCCAGTGGCGCCGAGAACAACCGTATCTTCGAAGGAATGCGCATCGGCGGCGGATTGGTGCACGGAGCTCCACGAGCCACCTCTCTACTTCTCGGCCATCGCAGACCGACGCTTCGTAGCCTCTCTACTTCATGTTCTTTTGCTTCTTACTTTCCCGGTAATCTTTGAACTGTCACATTTGCTTAGTTTAGTTTCTTATTTCTTTTTAACCTTGGTTCTGAAATTTGCAGATCATGTAAGTTTCATAAAGGACGTAGCTGCAACTGAGCCTCCGAAGAATTTGTCTCATTTGCTGAAATTGCTTGAGAACAGAGGTAAAGTAATAAGGGTCACTGATAAACTCCTTGGAACTTTCACAATGTGCGTTTATTGAATTCACATGATAGAGCGAAGTTATTTTCTTTTGTTCAAATGATGTCGCTTAAATGGAGCCTTTTATGAAACTTTCACTCTTTTTGGATTTATATCTTCTGGGTGTTGTTGTTTTGTCAGCAATTCTTGAGTTTTAATTTGATTTCCTGTTCTGCTTCTATTTAGCTTCAGAATCTATGTGACAACAATATATTTGCTCTCTGAAGTGTTGAAAATTTATCTTCAAATGGTTTCCTGCTTGATATTTGCTATGCTCATTTGCTTATGCTTATATGTATATAAAGTAGTCCTTACTCATGTTCGCATTGGATGACCAAAAACAGGTGAATCCATTGTTTCTCCTGGAGCTAAGAAAGGGCTGATACCCCTTGCAATTCCTTTGATTAAAAGTAGCTCAGGTATGGATGAAGTTGCACCTATTTTTGGAAGTGATTATTCACAAGAAGCAACATAATGATTCTGGTTTATGATTTCATGTGTGTAAATAGATGCTATAATTGCGCTGCTTAGATGGCCAACAGCACCCACTGGGTAAGAGGGTCTAATAACTTTGACCTTTTTTTCGCTATTAATTTCTTTACCTTGCTTCATGTCTGTATGATCTGTGCAGAATGGAGATGCCAGTGGTGGAGGTTCATAAACACGGTGTTTGGCTTTTGGCAAAGACTGTAAGTCGAGTGTTTATGGTGGAATCAATATAATGATGTAAACGGGATCTAATAAAGAATTTGAATTTCCTTATACATGATCTTCAAGTGGCGTTCACATTTCTCTAAAATTTTATTTGTGCTCAAGTGCAGGTAGATCAATTTATTCACAGAATCCTGGTTGAGGAAGACGATAAAAAGTCAAAGGGCAATGACAAGCTTTTCAGTACTGCAGCTGATGCTGGGTTGAATCTTTACACGAAGGGTGATTTTTCTAAATCTCAGATTTCAGATCTAGATGTGTATATCTTAAAAAAGGTAATAGATGCCGTACTTTAATTGGGTGAAAATCCAAATTGCTAAACAAGGTTTTTTTTGCAGGTTGGATTGTTCCCAGATGTTCTAGAGCGCAGGGTGATGCGCCATTTTGAGAAAGGAGACCATGTAAGACTGAAATGATTGTGGTGTTTGAATGGTGCATACATTTATTAGCTTTTTTTCTTGATTGTCAATATATGTGCTTCAAAAGGTTTCAGCTTTGGTCACTGGGGAATTTTACACAAAGAAGGAGCATTTCCCAGGATTTGCACGGCCATTTGTATTCAATGCTGAGGTTTTGCTGAAGTTCGTTTCCTATCTGTTTTTCTCTAAATATGTCTAGTTATGTCACTGCTTTACCTTTTTCTCAATATTGTACGGATCAATTACTGTATTCTGTAGAGTTGGACGTAAAATAGAAGCCAAAGATGCTGCTAGGGGTGCTCTGAAATCACCTTGGTGGACTCTGGGTTGCAGGTACCAGGTATGAACGTTCTGTCGGTTTCTTTGACTTTCTTTTGCAAATTAAGGCAATGTTTGTTATGAATGAATTCCAAAAACCTTGTGAAATTCATTTGATATTTCATGTTTCATATTTCAAATTCATTTATATCAAACAAGTGATAAAAATCAAATGTTTATACCTGTTCAGGAAGTTGCTGAAATAGCAGAATGGGAGGATGAGCAAATTGAGTATATTAAAGGAAGAGTGACTGAGGAAGGCAGGCGGGAAGACCTCAACAAAGGGAAAGATCCTGCCCAGGTTTTCAGTTCACATTTGTCTATTATATTTGCATTGAAAATGAACTTTGGTTCGAACCACGTTCAACCAAATCAATGAATCCGTTAGGCAATTTACAATATAGTTCTCGTATCGTATCCAACGAGTTCTAGCTAAATTATTTTAACTTTTACTCCGAATCACAGTGCAAAATTTATCTAGAATTGAATTATAAAGTTTGGGACTTGTTGGATTTGTTATGAGATTTTAGTGCTAATTGCCTTGAAATTCGTTTAATTTTCAAGGGACACACAAATATTTTATTTTATTTTCTCTTTGTAAACTAGAAATTTCTGCTTTATTTATTTTTGCATATAAATGGTTTAAGAAAAATCATGGTAAGAGTAATGTTGATGTATAATTTGTAGATTGCACTGGATGAAGCTGCTTTTCTGTTAGACTTGGCGTCTGTAGAAGGAACTTGGGATGACTCTGTGGACCAAATTGCTGCATGCTACAAGGAGGCTGGCCTTCATGATGTTGCTAGATTTATAGAATACAGAGATTGACTCATCTATATGTGGTTGGCAACTGAAATGGTTGACAATTTTTTATTAGTTAATTTCTGCTTCCACAATGAAAGTTCGAATTTTATGAAACCAGTGATTCTTTCAGCTCGTAAGTTCTGTTACTGCATGCATTCGTCAACTCGTACAACAAATTTACAAAATCAACACAGATAATGCATTTACTATGAACAAAAATAACAAACGCAATCCTTTTTTTCTTATTTTTAACTTTTTGTAGTACAAAAACTGGTTTAGTAAACAGTTATACCTGTAGAAAGGAACACGACCATGAAAAAACCCTCTCGAACTATGAACAAAAGCAGACCTTATTTGCATTACCTTTCCTGCATACAAAGAACAAACATCAAAACAAAACTGTCTGCCCGTACCAGTTATTCCACACATTGCCAGTTATGGAGCAAATGGAAATGGCGGTTTCTTGCTATTGGATTTCTTCTTTCTCCATAATAACTTTCTCCAGAGGCTTCCGTTACCCTTTTTCTTGCTAGGAACAATAGCTAAAGAACTAACTTCGACATCGCCATTCTGGTGTTTATTTCCATTCAAAATGAGGATCTTTTCTGGAGGTTCTGTTGTTTCCTTAGAAACTGAGGAGTAACTGTTATCTTCCCTTTCTAGGAACATTGGGGGTTTGTTATCCTTTGTCTTGGCATTGTCCTCTGCTATCATCTGATCTAGAAGAGAGGACCTTTGATTCGTCAACTTCTTGCTGGGTGCGTTGGTGCTTGGTGTTGCTGTGACAGAGGCAGCATTTGTAGCAGTGGATGTAGAGATGACCTTGTCAAATAGGACTGCTTCGCTTGGTGCAGCCAAAGCCTTTAACTGCTTCCCTAAGTTTAGAATGGTCTCTTGGCATTCTGCCAACTTTTCCGAAGCAGCTGTTATCTCCCAATCCTGCAAGATTGATTGATGTCCTCATGTCAAAAAAAAAGAGGTGCACGTTTAGTAAGTGTTCATTTAGGCAAATTATAAGCAGTGAGTTATAATCACTTGCAATGCAAGAAACCAGATACAGATTAATGAGACGAAGACTCAGGGTTAGAAGAATTAAATCTCAAGTTGCTAAAGTGAATACTTGGATGTTGAGTCATTTCAGTAATGTTTGGTGGTTCACTGACCATAGTCCCAATCTCAATATTTAAATGAAGAAAAACTTTTATTTCTCATATCGAACATGCATCCTCCTAGTCGTAAGCCAGACAATGAACTCTGATACTCTTCAACTCTTGTATTTCTACGTGCATTATATGTGTCTGAAATGAAACTGAATTTAGATAGACAACCTAGCAGGAAGCAAATATACCATGTTCTAAAGAAAGAGGGGAAAGAATGTAGATAGTGACTGCATGAGGTTTGCTTTGTGCAGGAAAAGGGACTTAGTTATTTCAAGGACAAATTGGATATACTCTGAATAACAATGTAAGTGCACCTGTGCAAGGTTTCACAATCATAACATAATCAAATATAGAATAAGCATTTTTCGGCTGTCAATTTATCACTATTTGCAAATGATGCATAGACATGATAAGTTGGCATGGACTTACGGATCGGAGATTCTTCTCTTCCTGGTGGAGTTCATGGGTTGGGAATGCTTTCTTCGTTATACTGAAAATAACATTTCCAAATACATGAGATCACTTCAAAATGTCAGATAGATAATAACTAAATGCTAACGATGATTGCTACCACCACCATATAATTCCAATTTTATTGAAGTCTCAAGGGTGATGACCCAGGTCTTAACAAAATGAAAAATAAAAAAATTTTCCCAGTACCTTTCAAGCTGGAGCTGCAGTTCAAGACACGTGGCCTCCAATTCTTCACAGCACCCATTTTTGTTCTCCAGTTCCACTTCCAAGCAAGAAAACTTGTGACGAAGTTCATTTAACTCTGCTTTGGCTACTGTAAGCTGTGTATCAAGATCTTCTTTCATCAACTTGTTTCTTTCACCCTGATTTTCAATATCTGCTTTTGACTTTTTCAGATTCTCTACCTCTTTTTGCAAGCTTGCATTTGTTTTCTCTGATTCCTGAAGTTTATTCATCAAGGATTGGCTATTATCAGTAGCTAACTGAAGCTTTCCTTCCAATTCTTTGTTTGTAGATTCTATGTCAATCAATTCATCTTTGAGCCTTTTATTTTCGTCCCGAATATTAGATTGAAACTCATCGTTTCCAGAACAAGAGAGCTGTTCCTGGGAGAATCCCACTCCTGAAAATTGGCTAATCATTCCAACTTCTGCTTCACCTTCACTTCGTGTTTCATCCCAGTCTAGATGCTTCTTAATTGCTTCTTTCATGCTAGAAACATCTTGAAGGGAAAAACAATGGTTCAATATCCAATTCAAAACAGAACTTAGTTCTTCAGTAAACCTATTCACATCAGATTTTCCATTCAACAGATCATAACAAGAATGAACAAACTGTTGTAATACAACACTAAGTTCGGAAGTCTTCCACTGGAAAACACGAACCATGTAGCCTGAAGATGTTTCTATATTCTTATATGGAAGGACATTGGCATCCTTTCTAGACAAAGTCTCTGATGCAGCATAACTGGATGAAATGATCCCCTCCACATGTTCAATTATCTTGCGTAATGATTTTCGTAGATCTGATTGAACTTGCTGATGAGTCCCATCTGTCAGCAAGATGTCAGCATTGTTTCCAACAGAAGATGAATCCATCAGCAAAGACTTATCTGTAGGCTTCAAAGATATGTCTCCACCTGCACGTGGGGATTCTGATACATCGAGAAGGTTTGAGCTCTCTCTTGTATCACCATAAACTGAGTTTTTATTACGTAACTCAGCCAAAGCTACTCTGACATCCTCCAATAACTCGTCAGATTTTTTTCTTTGCGTTGTACAGGATTGGTCCAACACCCCAGACATAGGAATTATACTAGTTACCTCTGAGGAATACCCACTCAAACCAGTCCCCAAGGAGCTAAGAGTTTCCTTGGCATTATCAGATGGAATATGAAGACTTCTTGACTGCTTATCTGCTGAAACTATCGCTAGTTTTTCCATTTCAACAAAGTCATCCATAAGATCGATGTCTGAAACTCTTACAGTTTTACCTGAAGGTGACCCCTTTTGTTTCCCTTGTTTGAAGTACTCCAATTCTGAAATCAAAGCAGAAGCCCATGACTCAGCACAACTAACTTTATCATCACTGCCAACATCAGAAATTGAGGTCCGAGGGGGATCAAGTTGTGCAAGGCTACTTGAGGGCTCCAACGTTGTTTGGACTTTAGACAATTCATCAAGATGTGACTCAATCTGTGATAATTTAGATGCTGTATGAACATACATGGTTCTTGAAAGTTGAAGTTCGTTTGCTTTTTTATTAAGAGCTTCTTTGAGAGCCCTGTTTTCTTCTTCTGTGGCATTTAAGTGATCAGTCAGAATGTTGACCTTTGTGTTGACAGTGTCAGGGGAATTGTAAACTGCAAGGTCAATGTTTAAACCAGTAGGACTAGAATTTCTTCTTCTCCTCGTTTCAACTGAACCTCTTCCCAATATATCAACCTCACTTTTCATCTTTGCCAAGGCAGCAGGGCCCGGCAACCTCTTGCGAACAAGCAGACGTAACCTCTGACATTCTGATTCTAGCTTAGCAATTTTTTTGGCACTCTCTAAATGTTGCTTATGTGACACTTCAGCTGTTCTACGATTAAATTCTCTCTCCTCATTTCGAATATCAAGCTCCTTCTCTAGAACTCGTACCTCATATTTCAGTGAAGCATTTTCTTTCTCAGTGGACTCTAACCTAGTCATTAGAGAATTTAAATCCAACTCCATTTGGGTCTTCTGTTTACTCAAATTTTCAAACAACTTTTCCTTTGCCAAGAGTGCCTGACTTAGATGCGTGTTCTCAGCACCTATTTTTACAAGCCTTTTACTGGTATCTACCAGCTTCTCTTCCAAAACTGTTTGGGACTTTTCAAATTCAACTGATGCCTTCGTCACAGCATCATCAATCCTCTTCTCCTGCTCCTCTCGAACAAAGCGCAGTTGTTGCATACACTCCTTGAGGGCTGCATCCAACTGAGTCAATCTTTTTTCTCCAGCAGTTCTCTGCTGTAAGGCCTCGTCTAGCTCTTGCTTTAGAGTCAATGCTTTGGCTTCTGCCTTTTCCCAGCCTATTAAAAAAAAGCAGCAGTTAGAGGATTTTTTTTTTTTTTTTTTCTGATGAAGACAATTTTGTCAAAATTTGTCAAATTGCATGACTAACAAATTGACAATGGAAAATCTCCTACATAGGTATCAGAATAGAAAAAGATATTTGTAGTTACCCGCCATAGCTTCCTCTGCTTTCTTTGCTTGTTTCTTTGCTATATCATCTTTAGCATCACAGTCAGACAAGGCAGAAGAAAGCTTATCATTTAAAATTTTCAGGTCTTTCTCCAATTCTGCCTTATCAAGAAGAAGAGTCTGTATCTGAAAAGGAAAACCAAATTTACCATTGATAAGCAAACAATGTCTAATGCATATGCATGGTCATGCATCTTGAACTTGCTCAACCTTGAAGCCCATGCATTTTCTCCCAGGAAACAGTTCTCTGACTTTCGTTGCTAATATGATAAGACGCTAATTTGTTAGCTCTTTGCAGTTAAAACTTCTTACAAAAGTTAATTGATTAGCCTCTTCATGCAGCATCCCACAAGCACATATCAGAATATTCTTTATGTTTCTCTCCATTGAGAGGCTCATTTAGTCTGGCACTAGAGCAGAAATTCCGCAGGCCAAGTCCAAAATTGAATGAACACAAATTATAGTTGAAAGAAATTACTAATTCTAATAAAAATATCATATTTAGTGTAGGAAACAATGTAACACAACTGTAAGGAAACTTCAGAATTTTCCAAAGCCTTTGAAGGAGGAAAAGGGATTCACATTTGAAGAGAGTAAACAGAATTCCACACACGATCTTGTAGCTAATATAGAATTCTGTGGAAAGCCGTATTCAAAGTGGTTAGTTTCTATCCCCTCCTAAACTTGCACCACAAAACAACTAGAACAACTCTCAGTATTCACAAATAAGGACTGGTGCCCTAGTTGTAGCTATACAGTTGGTTCCATATCACTTTTATTGTTAATTTTAATCAAGAAGACTCCTGTTCAGCCCACCGAAAAGAAAAAATAAAATATTTTTTTCTGAAAAAGGTTCTGATTTAGAAATTTCCTTTCAAAGGCAGTGAAATATTATGACTTCTATCCATAAAAATTGTCTTTGACCCTTTACTAGATCTTGTAGAATGAATTTGTTAACAGCAATGAACTAAAACACATATATAAAGGGTTCTCTTATCATAGTCTCAAAGTAAAAATTATAAAGGATGGGTGTTAGTCAATAGCATAATAAAAGAAATTAAACTTAAGCATCATCATGGTGCATAGACAATTTCATGGTAATATAGACTTGAGAAAAATGCATCCTTTAGCAGCGGTCAAAGCCACCACGTCAACTGTAGCCTCTAATAAAATAATTCTGAATTGAAATTTGGGTAAAGCCACACTGCTACAGTCCCAATAATCAAAAGTTGACTCTAAGAATCCATGATTTATAATGAAATATAAACAGGAGATCCTTCTTATTAGAAACGTCAGAAGATTGAGGAAAAAAATGTAATTCAGTAAACTCTGTACCGACAATCTAAAAGAAAGCACCGGTCTTCAAATCTTACAGTTTTTCATTAGCATATAACCGTAATATGAACCATTTCAAATAGCCAACAGAATCTCACATAAGTCATTATCTCAAAACATTGCTAGAAATTGAGTTTACCTCTCCTTGATTTCCCTGCGGAGACGAATTTATTTTGTCATTTGCAACAATCATCTTCTCCGTAGATTTCTTCCTCCACAGCCATGACTTTTGGTCCATATTTCACTCACTCCACTATCTTCATACAATAATATAAAACACTTCCAAAATAGCTTAAACTCTGCATTAGCAAAAAAAAAAAAAAAGAATAAAAAAAGTAAAAAGTTAGAAACTATCATAAATTTAACCACAAAAAATGAGAATTCAAGAAGAAAACTACCTCACCTCTCAACTATGCAAACACAACCCCATCTTGAAACAAAATCTGATCATGCATTAATGGCTTCTGATACCGGAAATTGGAATAGAAACGAAGCAAAGGCTACAGAGAGAAACAAAAGCAAGCGAGAGACAGAAATAAAAATTACAATGTGGCTATGCTCCGATCCTACCGACAAATAAAAGACAGTCCCGAGGAGGACGAAGAGCTTAACAGAGAGTAGTGTTTGGTAAACGGGAAAAAGTGAAAGTAGAGATGTGTCGATAAAAATTTGAGATATTTAAGACGGTGAAGTACGCGAACTAGTGTTAATTACGAGATGAAGAGAAGAAAATTTTTGTTTAGTTTTGTTAATTGCTTCGATCGGACGGTCCGGAAGAGCGCGGGTCTTTTTCTGTTATTTTTTGGCTTTGTTATACGTCCCGTGATTCTTCAATTTTTTGGAGGTAGGTAATTTTTGGATGGTATTGCTGATTATATACATATACCATCTTCACTTCTAACCATTTTGAAAAAGAAAAATGTTCCAATTCGATGTTGGATCTCAGAGTAAGCGAGACCGTTCATATAATTGAAATATGGCTTGTCTGCAATACGCGGAAAAATTTTCTAAATCCCTTAAAAATTAATTAAATGATTATTTTGAATTGGGAAAAATTATGCTCCTAAATATTGTAAGAAAAAAATGAATTAAATAAATATGCAAAACGTTAATTTTGTTTTTCAAGTTTAATCATATCTTTTTCACATATATGGTTCAGAGTGTCAATATTTTTACAGACTGAGTTGGCTTTCGTTTTCTAAATTAATCATATTTGGCATGAAGGTAAAATTGCTTATTCATCAAAATGAATTTAATATAAAATTTATTTATAAGTTAAGTATTATGTTTAGTATAATAAAGTTAAACTCTTAGATTTTATTTGAATGTTCTATAAAATTTTGTATTTTAATATTATTATAGAAATTTTCAAATAAAAAGTAATTTTTGTAATGGTTCTTTTTTTTTACAGAGATATTCTACATCTATTCTAAATTTAAAAAAAGAAAAAAAAGAATCGAACCCAAGCACTCAAGTTTAATAAGGGGAGCATATATCACTGAGCTACCTTCTTGTTCGTAAAATTTGAATAGTCGTTAGGCACCGCACTTAACTACTAAGTCAGATGGTTGTTCTCTTTGTAACGTGTTTTAATTTATGATAAAAACTCTATATAAATAAATGTGGGGTCCCAATTTTTTTTTAATATTTTAATTAGATTTGAATATTATTTGAAATTATATGTATGAATTTTTTGATATTAAATCGATGTATTTGAGCTCTCTGTACCATAGGATACAAGTTAAATATCTTTGTTAAATCTGTGGGGCCCCAATTGGGTTGCATAGAGGGACCATAGTCTTTGGCAAAAAAAAAAAAGAGGGACCATAGTCAAAAGAACGAACACAACATTGCTATTTCCAATATTTAATAGGATGAAAACTAGTTGTCAATTTGTCATAATATCTTCTGCCAGCAAAAATAAATTGGCGTACTAACCTACATTCATTTTTGCAAGACCATTCATTTTTTTTTTTTAACAAAGCAAGACCATTCACTTGTTCGTTTTTCATTTGTATCATTATATTTTATGCTATACCAAAATTAAACTAAGGAAAATTTTCATATGTACTTCATATTTTATGGACTTTAATACACCACATCCCATAATGATAATTCATCCTTTTTGCTATTTCAAAATAAGTATTTTATTTAATTTATTCTTTAAAAAATTATTTATTGTCTAAATTTTATAAAATAAATATAATTTGACAATATTACTCTCATTTTGACAATATTACTCTCATCCATTATAACAGTAAATTTTTTTTTAAAGTATACATTTATATTAATGAGAATTTTTTGTCAAGGAGTCCCATTCTCGCGTGGGATTCTTTCCCTGTTCTTCCAAAGTTTGAATGTCGTTCAGGAGCTGTTGTATTCGTTGTTCCACGAGCTCCTGAACGACAACAATCACGTGTTCCAAAAAGGCAACCAGAGTTTACTGTCGTTCACGTTTTGCGTTTCAATATTTAGAATTTCTTCATTAATTTGAAAAAGTCTTTCAATGTTAATTGATGGATCCATATCTCTCTTTGCTTTGCCAAATAGAGAAAGCAGCTTCTATTTATAAACGTTGGAAGCTTTAAGAAAAAAAAAAAAAGGTTTTAAAAGTAGATACTTCTATCCCCCAAATAAATGTCTCATTTTTTAGCTCTTTTTTATTCTATTATAAGTGTCTTTTTTTTTATTTTTAAAAAATTAGATGGTGATTTTTTTTTATACCCTTTAAATATTAATAGATAATGGACTTTGGATGTTAGACAAATATTTAAGTGAAGAGTATATTGTCATTCAATAAATATATTTTATATTTCTAATATAAAAACTGTCAATTTTTAATACTTGTGAAAGTGAAAATTAGGACATTTATTTTGGGATAGAGAGGAAGTACTATTTATTTTTGAATGCACAGAGTAGTTGTACTTCAAGTAGTATAAAATTCTTTTTAAAAAGTGGGTTTAATCAAATAAATGCAATTAGGTCTAAACTCAAATTAAGAGAATTTAGTTATTCAATGCTCAGTACTTCCCTCCATTTAATTTTTTATAATGATTGTTAATTCCTTCGTGGATTTAAAAGAATTTTATGACTATATTAATAATGTTGATTTAATAATTTCCTTTTGAAGAATACATACCTCTATAAAAACAATAATGACGTCAAAAAAATATAGAAAAACTCATTAAATTTCAATTACTTTGCTTAAGCAATTCATCGAGTGCTTTATGCTTTTGTGTTCTTGAAAACAACCCATCAACGTTTAAAAAAGTCTCTTGAAGAAAAGAAAAACAAATGAAATAGAGGGAAGTATAAAATAAAATAAAAGAGTAGTATGTTACATAATTTGTCTTAATCACATTATTAGTTGATAATGCAAAAGCTGGTATAGTCTCTTTACTCTTGGTATCTCTTTAATCTTCTTTTCTTTTTAGCTTAATTAATTAAAGCGACGATAGTGATGCTTAATGGGTTTGGTTTGATTATGAGGGCATGGGCCCTTAATTTTATGTTATATATTCGGTTGTTAGATTGCACTTACAACCACTAATAATGCAATCTCTATTTTTGATTAGCATTCTTGTGATACACTTCTTCGTTTGTTTATTTGTTCCCTAATTATGATTTGTATTGCTTAATCTAATATAAATATGATTGACTAAATTAATATCTAGGTTTAATTAATGTGTTTGTTGGAAATATACTAGGACCAATAAATTAAAATGTCCTTGTATCATATATTAAGCACTATTTCCTCCTAGGTTTCCATTTTATTTTAAGAGGAGAAAATGAAGTTCATACCAACCTTGAAAAAACTATCCCACAAATATCGAAGAATATTAACGAAGCACAATCAACGGGTTCCTAAAAATAATGACTACCAAACGGTAGGTAGTTCGCACAACGATCCCCTTCCTTGTAGACATGCTTTACCACTACTTGTCAGTCTTGTAGACTTACAACTATATTCCAAGTTAGCAAACCATGATACTTACTAATTTATGAGGCTTAGGTTAGAACTGGAGTAGATTTGCGGAATGGGTGTAGTTTGATGGATAATGGTTTCTTAGCTAAGCTTGGTTGGCATTGTATCAATGAGCCGGAAGCATGGTGGGTTTCTATTTTACGAAGCAAATATGTGGATGGCTCTTTTTAGTTACATAATTTTAAACCTAAAGCTCGCATGTCTCATATTTGGAGAGGTATTGTTAATGTTTTGCCAATTCTTCATAAAGGTATGACGAGAGTTGTGTTTCGTAGTTGGCACACAAGTTTATGGCATGCAGGGCCGTCTAATAAATTTAAAAGGCCCTATGCGTAGTATTAAAATTGGATGATGGGCACTAAGAAGATTATGATATGTATCATTGGAATGAATATAAAATATGTATTTTAAAAGTGGTTTAGTGGAATATGATTGCTAAATTAAGTTAAATGTCTTGGTTCAATTCTTAGCAGATAAGCTTATAGTTTTTTTTTTTTGAAAAAAAGTAATGGATTTTTAAATTTGGAGGCCCTGGAAAAATAGGGCCCTATGCAAGTGTTCTGCTTACACAACCTAATCTACAGCCCTTATGACATGATTGGTGGATTACTGATGCTCCTCTCATTTCTCAAACTATTGCCTGAAATTCATACAATCATAGAAATCAACACAATTGAATATAATAAATGAAGAATTAGATTAATTGCTTGAAAATCCAGTTGGAAGCTCATCATCAACTCTGATACCATATCAATTTAGTAGAACAGAGGAAGAGAAAAGGAAAAATATAAAGAAGACGAACTTCAACTTTTTATAAATTGACAACTGAAAAACTTAAGCTAAAAATAAGGGATGGCTACTATTGGTGAAACCACCGGTAATAGCCACCAAGCACCGTACCACGTTTGAAAACCCTGTACCACGTTTGAAAACCCTATAGAAGAGTTAGAGAGACAAAAAATGTAGAGAGAGCGAATGCTATGTCTTGGATGTTTTGGATAATTGAAGTACTAAATTCTTATAAATTAAAATCAAAGTAATTAAAGTACTACCAAGTTGTTACTATTGTCTATGAAAATTAACCCATGATTGTGCTTGCAAGTTGCAACTTCGAATGCAATTGACTTTGGTTGTTAATATTGTTGCTAATATGCTATTTACTTCTCACCAAACTCCTCAGCTTTGCTAAAGAGCATGAAAAGGAAAAGTCCCCCACACTTTGACAAATTAGAAATAGCAGTAATGACAGGACCTTTTAGTTGTACCTTCACATCAACTCATTTGCCAATTACCATCTCCCTTTGGTTTGTAAATAATACTGCTGCCAACCACAAAGCTTTTTCTCTTGGGGTACAAGCGCTCGAGTCACCATGTGAATAAAACACAAAATAATTTGCTTTCTTTTAAAAACATTAAGAGGCCAATTAAAAAGTTCTTGTTACTTATGTTTAAATTAAATAAGCAATTTTTTTTCAAAAAAAAAATTAAGTAATAGCATCTCAAGCCTAAATCTAAATGTAGGTTTCTAAAAATTTTAACTGCCGCATTTTGAAAAAAAAAAGTAAAATGGAAATTTAAAATTATTATCAATCAAATTGTCTCATGGTTGGTCTTTCTACATTCTATAGGGATTGTAGAAAGTTCAAGCTGTTTAAATAAAGTAACATCATTGCAATATAAGCTCTAGTATTATCTGATTTATCAATGGTGGGCTATGTATACAAAATGTAAAATTAATTAGTAAAATTTTACCATTAATCTATAAAAATACATAAAATCTAAGTCTTCAAGGTTGACTTGGCACAAAAGATAAGCCTAAGTACTTATGTGGCAACATACTAAGAAATCTTAACTTTATCTTTATTTTTCTTCTTTCTTTTCTTCTAATATTACTCTTGTTCAAATACTATGAGTGAAGAATAATTATTGTTGTTACCGTTTTAAAACTCAAAATAATACAAAAAATTTAATGTTTATTTTATTTTGTAACAGCCAAATTTGGCTCATTTGCACCAATATTACCATAACTTTAGATAATATAATGTTTACATAATATAATTTCAATATGTACCAAAAAATACCCCAGCTTTAATTTTTGTAACAATCAGGTACCATTAGCAAATTTCCAAGTTACCACTTCATAAGGACCAAAATATAACTTTTCATCATCTTCTTCTTTTGTTCATCAATGGTAGAAGAAACATAATGAAATTTGCCACAAAAAAATTTCATTTTCATTTCTAGCAAGGAAAAAAAAAAATTTATACCATTTCAGATTACTTGCGACTAGCTCTTCGATTTATTATATTTTTTTTGCTTCATTCCTTGCCGAAAATGAAAATTAAATTTTTTTGGTGGTAAATTTTATTTTTATCCTTTTGCCGTTGATGACAAAAGTAAGAATATGATAAAATTATATTTTGGTCCGTATGGCTTGTTGTTTTAATTTTTTTTTTTTGCCAGTTACTAAAAGTTTATATTTCTTCCTTGATAAATTTATTTAATTTTATAAATTGTAAACAATAAAATATAATTATATTATATGCAATATTGATTTGATAAATTAATGAAAACATAGAATAAATGCATTAAATGTAAAATACTAAATTATTTTAATTAAGAAATTTTAGGTTGTTATGGTTTATTATTACTAATTTTTTTAATAAATATATGATTTATGATTATGTTAAAAAATAAAATTTTAGAGGGATATTATTAAGAAAAATGAGCCATAAATCTTTACCGGTTCTAGGGTTGAGTCGAGACTAAATCTAGATATGAGTTGGTACGATATACAGTTCATAAAGCACTTTGAATTGAGCTCGAATCGCACATGAACCAAAATTGTCTTGAACTATATCACTTACTTACATATATATGTTCACTTATAAAAATAATTGTAAAAAGGACCATATAATATTTCTTATAGGTCACTAAAAAATAATTACGAAATAAGTCTTTTTTTGTTACCGTTTATTTGTTGTATATTATTTGTTTATGTGGAGTTCATGGCTGATGGCAAGTGAAGTTTGTGGCCGATGACAGAGCGACAGCGGTGACTACTTCATTTATGCATAAAACAAAGAGAGAAAAATATTTTTCAAAAAATTTACAGAATGATAGCATATGGTGATTAAAAAATTTCAATCCATTTGAATTTCTCACATTATGTGTTGACTAATGAAAAATTATAGGAAAGTTGGACCCTATGACTTACAAGTTAAAAAAGGCACAAAACTTCAGAATCCGAAAGCATATTTTTAAAAATCAAAAGACCTGAAAATTGATTATAGAAAAATTCAGGGACCCAACGTAATTTTCCTTTTGAATATTTCTTTCTTAAACTTGTAACAAGTCCAAAGCCAATTTGTATAGAGTCCATCTTCTTCAATGGGCTATCGTAATCCAAATTCAAAACAAAAGCCTCTAAAGAAAGCCACTTAACTACCGGTTCAACTCGCCGCCGCATTAACCATCGGCTGTCACTTTCTCTCTCCCTCTCTTGCTATCTTGTCTGAAGCAGAGACCGGCATTGGAACTACCCAATCAAAAGCTCAAAAATGGTGAAAACCAAACAGCAGAAGTCTAGCAAACCCAAGAAAAACCCTCACGTAAGTCTCTGCTACAAATTACTCTTCCATTTACTGTTTGATTTCTCTATTTCCACGTCACTTTGATTCACCTATTCGGATTATTGTCTACAATCTTAATTCCAATTTCATCAAATGTTGGATTGAATTTCTTTTCATGTTCCAACTGGAGTATTTTGATATCTGTCTTTTTATAGAGTCCATTACTGAGTATTCTGTGCTGTTTAAGATACTGAAATAGGTGAGATAATGAAAGAAAGTATGTTATTTGTGATTGAAGTGAGAAATTAGTTGAGGCATTCAAAATTAGTTGCTAATTTCTATTGTTCTATTTTGCATTGTATGCATGGCCCAATGATTCCCAACATATGAATGCATATTTTAAGTTAATTTCAGGTACAAGCACACCGCGCAGACACAGACACAGACACATCCTTTTGAGTTAATAATTCCAGTAAACGGCACTCGAGTATGCAACTCCATTGGGAAATAAATTATTCATAGAAGAAATCAGTTAAATGTACAAGGGGGCAAAATTCTACAGAAGATTTTCATTTTTATTATTTTGATTCGAGTAATGTGTTAAACTATGCATGGTTTCCTGTTGGTCCAAACAAAGAGTAAAGGGAAATGTGACGAAAGTTGTATGCCTTCATAATAGCAAATATTGACTATGTCATAATTCATTTATTAGTGATCTTTGCTTCTAGATTTGCCTTAGATTGTGCAACAAGTAGTAAACAGGGAATTGTCTGGTATGCAGGTGAAAAAACAGGGAAAACAGGCTGATATCACTCAGTTCCGAACTCAGCTCGATGCTTTGGGCCTAAAAATTATTCAAGTAACTGCAGATGGTAATTGTTTCTTCAGGTTTGTGCATACAGATTTCTTGCATGTATCCATTCTCATATAGTATACTTTTATCCTATGATTATGTTTGGCCATTACATGATTAACAGAACAGGGAGATATTCTGACCTCCGATTCTTTCTTTTATTTTTTCATCCTGATTTTTCCTTTTATGTCATAAATGTCTTGTGACCAGCTAAAACTAGAATAATGTTATGTTTTGTTGTGATTTAATGATATTGATTTTCTACTCTTGTTAGTTTACAGGGCGCTTGCAGATCAGTTGGAAGGCAGTGAGGAGGAACATGGAAAGTATCGCAAAATGGTGGTGCAATATATAATGGTAATGGTTTTTGAAGAATGAAATTTTTATAGTTGAACTAAAAGGATCTTTCACTTCTTTTTTTTCCCCAAAAATTTAGTATCTTACTTTCTTGCAGCCTATTAGTGTGAATTCTCTCTTCACTCCAATACAAATTACAATTTAGCTATTCATGTTTATGGTGGATTTTGGTAATAGTTGAGATGGAACTGGATGGACTCTCTCTCTCTCTCTCTCTCTCTCTCTCTCTATGTCTAAATGATATATTAGCAAACTGTAAAGAAATCTGATATATGGCTGCAATTAACAGAAGAATCGTGAAATGTTTGAGCCTTTTATTGAGGATGACATTCCGTTTGATGAATACTGCCAATCCATGGAAAAGGATGGTACATGGGCTGGGCATATGGAATTACAGGCAGCTTCTCTCGTTACACACAGTAATATATGCATTCACCAGGTGATTATTCTTATATTATGCATGAATTTCTTTGGTTCTTCTCTTTTGCCTGGTGTTTCTTTTCCTCTTTATCAGGACATTTCCACTGGCTAATCACCCTGTAGGCTAATTTCAAATAGCAACTCTTAAAATCATTGGAAACCTCTATGAAATTTGGCCAAACAATGACTAAGCTGCCTTTAGTTATTAGTAGGATCGTGAATCCTTTCAAGGACCTTTTCAAGGAGGTTTTAAATTAATTTTGAAGTTGAGGTATAGAACTGAACAGATCTCCTGGCTTATAAAATTTACAATACCTTCAGTACAACCTAGGATGGAATGAGGTAATTTCCAGAGTTCGTAATTCGAACTCAATAAATGCAAAGAGCAGGTGTGCTTACTGGAAGTATTCCTACATCCATCAAACAATAGAATGTAATTTACATGCATGTGTATGTATGCGTCAACATGCTGATTTGCTACCTAAATTTGTTGGTATGAAAGTATGCACATGAATAGTTAAGTGCAACACATTGCTTGTCCAAATTTGTGTTGAAGTTTATGAGTCTTTATTACACGCACTGTTAGATTCAGATTTCTAATCTTCATTCATTGGTACAGTACATGTCACCTCGCTGGTACATCAGGAATTTTGAGCAGCGTGGAGCTTGTATGGTTCATTTGTAAGTACATGAATCTTTGTCTTTTCATTATTATCCTTTTGGATCACATATTTTCTGAACATGGAGAGGAAAGTGGTTTTGCATGCATTCTAGCTAGAACAATAAAAACTGAAATTGTTGCCTGATAGCTGCATTCTGATGGGAAGAATTCATGTGATTGCCTTAATGTATCAAATGAAAAATCAAGTAACTTAATGGAAAACCCAAAACAGTTGGAATTGTCCCTTGTTTTATTTCTTTCACATTTAAGGATGACATTTTGTAAGCACAACTATGTTCTAGTTTGTTCAAGAGTTTAGATTATGCTGTTTGATTTGATAATGTTTTCTCAGATCTTATCATGATGAGGAACATTACAACAGTGTGCGGTCAGAAGAAGACCCTTGTGATGGGCCAGCTAAGCCAATTATAATCAAGGTTTTCTATGCATTTCCCCCTTTAAATTAGGTGTTGTTCCATCCAATTGTTGTTTGTCCGCTTTCGAGTTTCAACTTGTAATTGCAATAGCCTGATAACATCCAGTTTGTGAAAGGCTGATGGTGACATTTCTACAACATCTCATAAAGAAAAAGCTGCAGCTGGCAAGTCTAAAGGAGGGTCTGCAAGGGATACTATTAGTAAAGGATCAGTCAAATTGGTAATGGCAGGAAGTGGCTGTGAAAATGTTGAAAAAGTTGAACAGGTGAGGGTAAAAAATTACCATTCATGTTTTCCTCCATCCCTTGGAAAATTATAGTATCTATCAACGCTGCCTTAAAAAGTACTAGTTGAAGTCTGTAATATGCTTCCAATTTTTATGATACATGTATATCATTTTCTGCCTTGTTTTGATCTCATACTAGGTTTTACTACAAGTAGATGGTGATGTTGATGCTGCAATAGAGTTTCTAGTAGCAGAAAAAGAAGCGGATGACTACTCAGCTGAACATGATTCCTTTCCTTGTGGGGTGGATAGTTCTGGTAATGTCTGGTTAGTAATTTTAACACGAGTTGAAATGTGTATGGCTGCTGTTAATTCCTTTGTTTAATTTATGTCTTGGCATTTCATACATTCATTTAACATCAGACATTAGTCATAAACCATTTTGTATGATAAAGGTCTTAGGTTTTCATAGTGTTATTTTGTTTATAGATAGAAATTGAGTCTGATTTGAAATGCTTTTCGGAAGTGCTCAATGTATGTGCAAATTGGTGAAAGACCAGGCTTTTGAATATTTTAGTGCCAACTGAAGAGAGAGAATGGGAATTTTGTGATGAGTCATGAATAATTGGTGCTGTGCAAGGATTGGGAAGAGTCCGTTTGCTGATTTAATTTTTATTCCATTGGATGTTCCCCTCTCCCAACCCCAACCCCCCAAATTCCTTCTGTTGGGCTGAATGATGTTATTATGAAGTTTGGAAGTTGTTAAATGAGGACATGTTATTGCCTTCATCAATGGTTTGAAAGTGTTCCTTAGACTTCATTATTCAATAAATATTGACATGCGCTTCTTAGTTGGTAGACAGCGAGTTCATGAACATACTTGTGTAAAGTAATATTCAATGCAAGAATTTGCAAGAAAATGTTTGGTTCAATTTGCTATCTCTTACATCTGTGGATGTCTTGTATCAAGATTACGTAGAAGAGGAAGATAGATGAACTGCTTACAATTTTTACAATCTCAACACATCCACGAATTAGGTGCATTTCATGGTTTGTTGGCATTTGTCAGATATTGAACTTTGGTCTTACTTTTCATGAAAAACATCTGAGATGATTGCTGTTTTCCTTGTGTAATACTTTAACTCCTAAGAATGTAATGGAGATGATGAAGATGGAAACTGTGAGCAACAAAAGGACAAGCATTCTAACGAGACACAGAATCAAAAACCATCCAATAATAAAATCAAACAAACCCATGAAAGTAGCAGTTCCAAGGCTGATGACAAGGTTTTTCTTTTAATCTTTCTTGCACATTCTCTTGTTAAAAAAAAAAAAAAAAATTGGTCTCTACCTCATTCTTAATTTTTCATTTTTATGTAATTGTGGAGATACCAAGAAATAAGAGCTGTCCATGTGGATCTAAAAAGAAATACAAAGCTTGCTGCGGAGCTGCCAAGGGGAGATCTGCAAACCTTGCAGTGTAATCTTGAATTACTGATCCTCTCTTCAGGGTTCTGTTTAGCTAGTCTTATCATTTTGAATTTGTCATCTGGTTTGTTATTGCATATTAATTGCTTTACTTGGTGCGGATAAAATGTTTTAGAAATCATAAATAGTAAAGTTCCTTAACGAAGTTCTACTAATCATAATGTTAAACCAAAATACTATTCTTTCTGAAGTTATTTCTTAAGATTCCTTTTATTTTGTTTAATCAATTCTCCTAGACTGAGGCTTCATCAAGTTTGAGAAGTTTATTCAGTCTCCTTTAGAAAAAGAAAAAAATTCCATCAGTTGTCTGTATCTGATATATTTGTGATTTTGCTGTGTCAGTAACCATACCCCTGATACAAGAAAAGGTAGAAAAGCAAGGAAGCAAGGCAAGAAAGGAGGACATACTGAATCTGGGTCGCTCAATGAACATGAGGACGGGCTGCCTGATGTTGGTGCACTTTGTATATGAACCTGAGTTTGATGTGAGTAGCAACATATGTTTTTATAGTGTTTATGACAATCTTTCACTTGAATCAGATGCACTTGTCTTTGCCTTCCCTCATTGGAGGTTTTTCCCAAACAGTTTCTTAGTAGTGTTGCCATATATTCTGTCATTAATTCATAATTCCACATGTCATGGTTTTCCTTTCTTGACAGCAAGTCTTCGCTTTAGGTGCAGGGAGCTTGTTCTTTATATTTGAGAAATGCTGTATGACCCCCTTTTTTTTTTCTCGTCTTTGAACATCAAAATTTGATGCAAAAAAAAGAATGAAATGAATAGGCAAATATTAAAGACTGATGTAAAACGGTGATGTGACCTGCACTACTATATAATCAGCAAATTCAAGGGCATGGTGTTGACATTTTGTAATCAATTTTCAGTCTTATAAAAGCACAATTGCAGCTTTACCCTGTGCAATATGACCGTATTTACCATGAAAAAAAGAGAAGCCAACTATTATAATTTATATGTGCTTATTGTTGATTAAGTGCTTCTTCTCTACTCTTTAGGTTCTTTGCTACTGAGCAGTGAGGAGGATTTCTGTGATCACCATTGGAGAAGTTCAATATATATGGCTCCAAATATACACCCACCACAATTTATCTCAAGATTCAGAGTAAATGGCCAGCACAAGAAAAGGAAAAAGAGAAAGATTATTGCCATGAGAAGCTACATTGTGAAGGTGCTTAATTTATTAATGATGGTTATTTTTCTGTATGCATTTCCTTTTGGGAAAATGGAAATCCTATGGTGCATAATGGTGACAAAGAAAGGAGCCGACATTTTTGTTCTTCGAACAATTTTAACACATTGGTAAATTCAATGCTAACAAAGTTATACGAATATAGGGACAAAAATTCTGATGCTTTATGGATATGCTATCCAAATTACTTACAGCCACAGCTTCACTATTTAATTCTTTTAGGGCGAGCAGTTTTTCATCATTACCAACCGAACTGTACAAAGGAATTTCAGGTTCACTTATTGATATTTTGTGCCAAACTAATCTAAACAGTAAAAACGATGATGTTTGGATATGATATATGATGTAATAACATTAAAATGATGGCTATTTGAAATGGTTTGTATAAATTTAGGTCATTTGGACAATTCTTGTCGATAAGCGAACAGTTCGGTAAAAATAATTAATAACTTTCGGTAATTTGACTATCGATTGGAAATTCTTAATCGATATCCAAACTCTGTAAAAAAATTTGATAACTGAAACATTAGATACATGTAATTTTGGTAATTGACCCATCATCGAATTTTCACCCCCTAATTGTTTTGCTTCAATCAACATAGCATGTTATAGAATAATTTGACTATAGTTTTTATTTTTTTAATTTTCCAATACTTTTTCCTCATTATAAGGGGGAAAAAAATGTCTTTTACTTTCAGAATTTATAAAAATTCGTAGTAACATAACAATGGTGGAGAAGGCACTTATAGAGAAGTATGGCTTTGTTTAGAATTAAAACTCAACGTGGAGAAATCTGCTTGAATACATCATTTTGGAATTGTTGGAGCCCTAATTTTGCAACGACCTTTTGGTCCATCAAAAGCCCAAAGACAAGCTGTTAAAAGTGGTTTCTAGTTAAAGCAATAGTCAACAGAGACATAATAGTTGAAAATAGGCAAAGAAGCCAATTGTTGGGTCATAAAAAGTTACAAAAATAGGGCAACAAGCATAAAATAGAATAAGAAAGGGTATCATAATCTACATAATTAATAGAGCATCATATTGACTTTCAAAAAAAAAAAAAGCCTTAGGCTATCCTAAAAGGTAAAAATATATACTAAAACTATAAAGTAGATGTAAAGAAAATTGCTTCAAAAACCAAACTTGTTAGAATTGGGTAAAATCAGTCAATTATAATTACTGAATTTTTTTGAATTTTAACTCATTTACTTAATATAGTAAAGTAGGTGAAGGGTTTCTTGTAATTTGATGGGTGCTTGCCTTGGCACGATTGATTTGATTATTGAATGATGAGACACATTTCTTTTTCTTTAATTTTTTTTTTTCCATCCCTAGAAACTATAATTGTCAAGTGGGGATTTTTTTTAAAAAAAAGAGATACATTTAAAGCAAAGTCATGATTCCCAAAAGAGGAAACAACGTAACCCATATGTTAATTGTTTAGAAATAGAAGTTTTGTAAAATTCCCACATAGAACAGGGCAATTTTTGACAACCCAACCCATTACCATTTTCAATAGTCATCTCTTGTTGAGTTGAGTTGAGTGATGTAACAGCCTTCAATTATTTTTTCATTTTATTTTTCTAGATATCTCCCATCCCACCTTTTAAATCACTCAATTTTTTTTTATTTTTCTTTTTATTTTTTGATATCTTTCATTGGTACTAAGTGGACTTACATTTATTATTTAATTATTTTTTTATCACATGTATTGTGTATTTTTTTTTATTTATTTTGAAGATAATAATAGAACTATAGTATTATGTGGAGTAATTGGAGGTATAAATTTGGAGTAAATTTCACTTGAGTTACCTGAACTTTAGAGTTTTTAACACATTAATTCTTGAATTTCACATGAATTCTCATATAATTTACCTTTATATGAAAATATCCTTTTTTTCTAATCAGACAAAAGTTTAATTTTTTATTTTGACCCTCTAACTTTATATTATTTTTAAAAATTAAATAAATTATATTTTTTACATTGATTTCATTTAGTAAATAATAATACTAATAATAATAATAATAATAATTAAATAAAATTTTAGATGATTTTTTTATTTTTTTTATACTGTAATACAAATCATATACTTATAAAATAAACATTACACCTTTTAAAAAATTACTATTTTTCAATTACTAAATATAATTAATTTGAACAGAAATAATAAATATTATATTTAATAAATAGGTAAATATTATTGTAAGCCTCCCTGCTCTCAAGGAACCCGCTCAATACAATCAGACAAGCACACCCACAACTAGCCTAAAGAGAGGTCGCTAATCGGTCAGCAAAAAAGATGTCTGAGTGACCTCTCCACATGACTAGGACAACAACACCTCCTACACGACCTGCCTTAGCAAGATTGAGCCAAACCCACATTTGACCCCACCATGGCCAGGTTACATGTTGAACACACTGTATCTCCTAAAGTCTCTTACTCGGCACCATTCTGTATCATTACCCATACTCTCCACTGTGAATGTACAGTACCTCAACATACCTTTCACTGTGGACGTATAGTATCACAAACTACTATAAATACCCTTCCAGCCATAAATGAAAGAAGAGAACTTTTCAATCTATAATTATATTTACTAATAGATAAATAGTAGTTAGTTTTAAATTATAGATTTTGGATGATGATGATGATTATTATTAGCTCCCTACTATAATGTTGTAGAAAAGTAATAAAAAAAACTTATATTCTTTTGAAATACTTAATTTCACTCATATATTAAGCTTAATTTTCACCCATTTCACTTATCCGAATTTATATATACATGTTATGGAGTAAAATGCTCAATGCAGTATTTTTTTAAAAAAAAATATATTGCAAAATATTAATATTTACTCATTGATAAATTTAGTAGGGGTGAAATTTCTTCTAAAGTATATAAATAATAATAATAATATAAAAATAAATATAAATATAAAAAATCTTAAAAATTTTATGAACTATGAAATAATATAATCAATCAATAAAGAAAGAAAAATAAATAATATAATCAATCATTTTTCTAAAATGAAAGAAAATTGATATTTTTATTTATTTTTTGTTGGAGAATTGAATGAAAAGAAAAAGAATTTATCCAAAAGAGAGGAAAAATTAAAATGTGGTTGATGTTGGTCAAAAAAAAAGAATGTAAGGTATTTAGGCTATGTTTGCAACAACTTTGAAATTAGTTTTGGACATCTTAAGTTTTTAAAAATTTATGGAATTGAAAATAATATTTTGCTAAATATTAAATTTTATTAACATTTACTAAAATAGATAGTTTGAAATTTATATATATATATTAACTTTTCCTTTTTTTTTTTTTGGAGAACACTCAATTTCGTTTAAAAAATATAATTGTAATGTATTAAAAATGTAAATTTTTAATTATATAAGATAAATATTCAAATTAGAATAAATTATTATTATTATTATTATTATTGATTAAAATCTAATTACTATTTATCCATGTTTATTAAAGATAATATTTATTATTTTTGTTGAAATTAATTGTATTCAGTAATTAAAAATAATAATTTTTTAAAAAATGTAGTGTTTATAAACATATGATTTGCATTTATAATATAAAAAAAATAAAAAATAATCTATAATTTTATATTATTATTATTATTTACTAAAAGAAATCAATGTAAAAAATATACTTTATTCAATTTTGAAAATAATGTTAAGTTATGGATCAAAATAAGAAATAAAATTTTTATCTAACTAGAAGGATGAGTATTTTCGTCTAAAGGTATATTCTATATAAATTCATATAAAGTTCATGTATTTTTAAGTAAAAATTTAAAGTTTAGGAACTAATATGTTAAAATTTAAAAAAAATTAGGTATTTCAGGTGAAATTTATCCCCTGAGTTCTAAAGCAATATTTTTTTTTTTGAAATAAGTGTTGTTTGTACCAAGCAAGTTGAGATATTATATAAATAAAATACTGGCTAAGTGTTAAATTTGTCCGCTCAATTATTTAGGAGTAAATTTATTCGATTTTCAATGGTAATATAAATAAAATATTGGTTAATATTTTTTTTAAAGAATACTTGGTCAATATTCATTTGCTATACTCACTATTTTTTTTTTTTTTGAGAATCTATACTTACTATTAGATAAAAATACAAAGTATTTTATATATATAAAACATTTAAATAACGGTCCAAATAGTCGTTTTATATATAAATTTTTTTAATTCCAACATTACAAATACTTTTTCTTAATAATAGAGAAAACGTAAGTAAGATACCTATTTTATGACGGAAAATATTTATTATTAAAAGTGTTTAATATACCATCTAAATCATTTTAAACGGTTGAAAACCAATTAGAAGAAAAAGATGGAATCATAATAAACTATCTTTGCTTATATTAAAATTTAGCGAACACCTAAACTATAATTATTTTTACAAAGCAAATATCAATTACATAAAACTGTTAAACACAATTCACACTTAATTACATTTAAAATAGAGAGAAACTATGGGATAGAAATTCAATAAGATTGGAGAGGTAACTAGCAAGTAAAAATTAGGTAAACTAAAATTGCCAATCATGGCATGGTGTGTTCTACAGAGACTGTATGACTTGAAAATCTCAAGTTCGATTTAAACAAATTACACTACTAGCACTAATTTAGTGCGTGCTTATAGGAGATGGTTATTCATTTTATATAAATTACAATGTTATCTAATTTATTAATGGGCTTTTTATAAAAAAAAATTACAAAAATTTAGCCCCTTCAAATTAAAAATTAATGGCTAATTATTTTGTGAAAAATTTAATTGTTAATTAATTAATGACTTGAGATCCACAAAAACCTAGTTAATAATATTCCTCATAAACCTAAAAATGCTACTAAACCCACAAAATAAGGCCAAATTGAAATTAAAAAAGAAAAAAGTAGTTGCAACTTGCAATGAAACAAAAACAAAGCACTCCCACAATTATTTTATTAATGCCACCTAAAAGGGAACGAATGGCTGAGGATGATTGGGTTGTCGTGCCCACTTTTGAAATATATTTTTATTTTATCTTTTCAATCTTTCCAAACTTGGAAACTCTTCTTTATAGCTAGCTTTAAATTATAAAATATAAAATATAAAATAGAATGAGTAAAAGGTAAAAGGGTAGTTTATAGATTGTCTAAAATATATTTAGGGTTTTAACCGAGTTAACCGAAATACTTAATTGAAAGATCAATTAGTTTAACTTGCCAAAAAAAAACTAATTTTTAAAAATGAGGGTCAAAATAATATAATATATCAAATTATAAGGATGCATTTATAATTTACTCTATAATATCAGATCAACCGAAAAGAAAAGATACTCACATTATTTGTATTGTTGTATTATCTTATGCATTGTAGCATGTATTAAATTTTAATCATAAATTCTATAAAAAAAAAAATTAAACGTAAAAGGGTACCGTCCTATCAAAATGAAATAATATTGATTAATAATTCAGATTATAGTGCCCCGTAAGGGCTTTATATATACTTACAAGAGAGATACTAAGTCAACAACACTAGAGCGAGACTATCGTGACCTAGGGGTGTCAAAAGTTAGTCCGACATGCTAACTCAACACGAACCTAACATGAAATTAGTGGGTTAGAGTTGAGATTTTCTACCTCTTTAATTAAATGCGTCGACACAAACCCAACCTGAAATTTAAACAGATCAGGTTAGAATTTAAAATTTCAACCCAAAAAATGACATGTCTAATATGTTTACTGTTATTATTACTAATTTCGAAAAGTAAACTAATAGGGTCTCGACAGTGTTTCCAATCTCCTTACCTAGAATTTTCAGATTAAGAGTTAAGACCAGTTATAGGCGAGTAAAATTTGAGTCCATTTCTCAGGAAATTATTTTTCCGGAAGGGTGGTATGTCATTGAGATTGTAAGTTTCAAGGTTAACTATCTTAGCTATATTTTCGGCTTGCCCAACCAAGTTATGAGTTGCTAAGAGCCAGCTTTCTCTTAAGCCCAAACCGCGACAATGATATCATCGTGTCTTGTGTTATGATGCCCTCCTCTTTAGCGTGGCCTCCGAGGCACTTTGGGAATGCTACAATGCACCATTGCGTAGTCTATTTTTCCTTCTAGGTCTGGTCGATATGTCAATTGGACTCTTTGTTACAGAAATCTCCTTCAATTCATTAAGCATACACCTAAAAGCAGAAACCATTTTGCAGATGTCCTAGCTAAATCTTGTGTTCATGGACCTTTTCCTTTGATAGTTTGGATTAAGGAAGCTCGCTTATGTGAAATCCCACATCAGTTATTGATTAAGATTTGATATGATATACAAGTTAGACCAACAAATTACTTAATCAATTTTAACGAAGATAGTTAAATGGATCATTTTTTAGGCTTGTGCAGTCAAACTTCGATTAGCTGCACGTTGGTCTCAGCTCCCAGGTTGGATCGTGACAACCTAACTATTTGTTTTTATCTCAAAAGCTACTATGTATTTAGTTTTCCTTTTTAATTGAGGTGGCTCTAGATAGTTTTGTATTTGTTCCTCGAAATTTAGATCATTTTGTTTGTGTTTTATCTGTTGATTTGTTACATTGATTAAAAATGTTTAATATAAGATTACATATAAACAAGTATAGATTTAGAGTTTACTATACACTTTGAAAGACTCAAGAATTAAATAAATAATGGGATTTTAAAATTAAAAGTAACAAGCACATATGTATTTGTATATATTCATAAAGTGATTTTTCAAAATTATTTGTAATATTTTGACCTCGAATGGCGCATTTTTTTTTCAATAAAATCATATCTTTAACTTTTTCAAAAATAAAAATATTTTTAAAATAGCCCATAAATAATTCTCATAATGACTCCTTAAAAACACTTGAAAATCAATAAATTGTTTGAAAATATTTTAAATCTATATAACACTATTATATAATTGTATCTCAAATAGGTCAAATATTTGTTTTTTCTAAAATAATAAAGTTTTATTTATCATTAAAACAATTTACACGTACTTACGCCGATTAAGAAATAGCTGTCTGTTTTTGCGTTTGTTTGAATAAAATAAAAAAAATAACGTCTTGAAGTATTATTTAACGATGAAAACAAAAAATAATGTAATTTATTTTCCACTTCTGGGCGGCGGAAGGGGACCACAAACCCACCCACCTTCCATTTCTAGTTGGATGTGATCCCACCTTCTCCAACTCTTCCTTTGCATTTTATAAATAAAATCTAGCCCCTACCAACCACTCTACATCTTCCTTCAATTTTTTTATTTTATATACTACTAGTTAGTTTTTATTATTTATTAATGTTTGTTAATAATTAAAATAATATATTTTTTATATTACAGACTAATATTAATTAGATAAATAATTAAAATAATATATGTTATAAATTAATTTATTTAGTAGTTTGTAAAAATGTTGAAAATGTTCGATATTATCGTACTTTATTTTATTGTACTTAAATATATAGTAGTATTATTATTTTTATGTCCACGTTTATCTGTAATTCGATTGTGAACGAAGAATCGGATGATAATATTGAATTTAATTTTTTTTCATGAGAATATAGTGCTAGTATTAATATTATTTTGATTTAAAATTTTTAATTAGAATATAATAATATTAATAGATTTTTATTTATTTATTTATTTAATAAAATTGCAATGCTAATACTAACTTCTAATTAGGATATATTATTAATACTAATACTATTATTATTGTTATTTATTAAGGGCAATGTTATTTTCAGAACAGATATTATTAATGCTAGAGTACATATCTAATTTTGGACAAAATTGTCCTCATTATAAGTTGTGTAGCTAACTAACAAACAGAAGACAATTTTGTCTTTAATAATTATTTTCTCTGTCATTAACAATATTTGCTCTAGAAATAACAATACCCTTTATTAATTAATTAATTTAGTAATTTAACAAAGATGTAATTATCTTAAAAAATTATGAATTTGAGGAATATTTATTATTATTATTATTATTATTATGGATAAAGGACATAAATGAAAATATTAATAAATTTTAGAGACTAAGATATAACTTTACTTTAATATTCATCATTTTCATTTCATTTCTTTGAAAAAACCTTAGCTTTGAACAGCTGTCGCCTTACTAGTCGTGCACTCATTATCGTTCCTCTTTTTTGAACTTATTTATCTTTTTTTTGGTGGATATAAAAGTAGAAATATTGGGATTCCTCAAAACGATCCTATATATTGAAGTTTGTTTTTTAAGGTCAATATATGTTTTTATCAAATTATATTAATTTATTATTTTAATATCAATTTTTTCTAGTATATTAATTAACCTATCCATTGATTAAATTATTGAGGAATACTATATTATTGATTTTTCAAAATAAAGTGTGTGGTGAATAACTCCTAATTATGATATATTATTAATTTTAATATTATTAGAACTGTTATCTCTTAATTAATTAATTAATTTAATAATTCAATAAAGATATAATTATATTTAAAAAATTAAAAATAAGAGGAGTATTTTTGGTAATTCCAATATCCTCCATTTGTACATTATTTATTATTATTATTATTATTATGAAACTTATTCCAATTTTAGAAAATTTATTATTATTTCTATACAAGCACATTCGTTAGTAACAATCTATAAACCAAACCATAGAAGAATATTAACCTACACTTTCTAATTTTATAACAATTTTAATTTTATTCTTGATAATATAAATTTTGTAGGGATATTTTGAACGAAACCAATGTTTCCCTCCTCGTGTATATATATATATATATATATATATATATATATATTAGTTTTTAAATTTTTAAAATATTGTAATTTTTTAGTCTTTGAAATGCTAAAATAATCAAATAAGGAAAAAACGTAAAAAATTATATATTAATAGATGAACTATACTACCTAGCAAAATTATCTTCGATTTCCGAGTATTTTTCCTAAGTGTTGTGAAAGAAATGCAAATGGTTTCTTTTGTTTTGAATTTGTTCAAATATAATAATAATAATAATAATAATTTGTGATGTATACTAATCTATTTTCTAGTGTTCTTGGTTGCCTTAGCAAGATTGAAGTCCATATGTAAGAATTAGTTGAAGTCTTGCAAAGGAAGCTAAAAGTGCTGAAAATTATACTGGTAGCATTCGCAACAGATTTAGTAGCATTCACGACAAATGTAGCTTTCGCGACACCTGAAATAAGGAGTCCAGTGGCCACGAGAACTTGTGTTGCGCTCGCGACAAATCATAGTAGCGGTCGCGATGAATATAATCGTTGCCAACAACTAGTCTTTTAAGTGGGGGACTTAGACGTTACAAATGTCAATAATCGTCGTGCTCATAATGAAGTTTGCTGTTGCCAGAATCAGCTTTTCAAAACTTCAAAGCAACCACTATATTATTTCATTTTAAGTATAAATACCCTCTTCATATAACCATTTAGAGGTTAATCAACTACACAATACTTAAAGCTTCATTGTAAATAACCTCATCTCTTATTCTTTCATTAAAATCATTGATTAGTCAGTTGAGTGATTTATGAACTCAACACATTTGTTGTTAATTACTTGAGCTAGGAAAGTTAACATTTATGTTGATAGTTCATTGATTAAGTGTTCTTTAAACTCAATAAGCCCCTGCTTCAACTCCGCCCCAAACTAAAAACAAAACTAACCTTAAAATATACTACCTCCGTTTTTATGATATGTTTATATTTCCGTTTTTGGGTTTTTTTTTGAGTTATTTACATTTCCATTTATAGTAAGTTTTGTAATTGTTTATTATTATCTTTTTATTGGTATTGGTGAAAAAGTAAATCTTTTAAAGGGTTAATAATTATTTATTATTATTTCTGTATTGATATTAGTGAAAAGTGAGTTTGTATTGGTATTGGTGAAATAGTGAATGTAAAGATATGAGAAAAACAGAGATAGTACTTTATTTGAACCTTGTAGCTACTTTTACCAAAAAAACAAGTAAGCGTAATTCCTCTTAAATAATAAAATATGTAAGGTTTATGTGTTAGCCTTAAACGCTAAGCTTGAAGTTAACTTGTAAAACTTCATTGTAATCTTGTTGATTAGTTGAATCCAATTCTTGAGAAAATTGGAGATTTTGATGCAGGCTTTTGATTGTAGCTGAACAACTATAAACCTTGTTCTTCATCTTCCATCTTTCACAATCCACCACTTTCCACGAACCTAATTTTTAATCAGCCACCTAATTCAACCCCTTTTAGTTGTTAAAGTGCCAACACAAAGTTATTATAATATATCCCAAACTATTTTGGGTTGAACTTCCAAAGAATTTTTTTTTTTTTTTATTGATAAAATGTAAATTGATGAATCATGTAAAATCTCTTGAATTTAAAATATATGAATTATCAAATGAGTGTAGTTTCAAATTTTATCATTTGGATTTAGGCCATGTTCGAAAAAATAATGAATATACATCTATCTTTTTTTATTTTTTTATATTTACTTTTTCACTAATACCAACAAAATCAGGTTTTTACCAATACCGATGCATAAATAATAATAAATAATTACTAACCTTTTAAAAAACTTAATAATAATAAATAATTATTAACCTTTTAAAAAACTTACTTTTCACCAATACCACTAAAAAAATAATAATAAACAATTACTAACCTTTTAAAAAACGTACTTTTTCACCAATACTGCTAAAAAAATAATAATAAACAATTACAAAACATATTATAAATGAAAATGTAAAGAAATGAAAAATACATAAATAGTACGTAGCTGTTAGCCATTTTATGTTAGCTGTAATATGCTTATAGAGTAATTTAAAGTATAAGCGTTCAGTAAAGATAGTTTTTTTAGATAAAAGAAATATTTCATTCATATAAAATATAAATTTATCTTTATTATATAAATCCAAAACATCTTGAATCTGTTTCACTCAGTAGCAAATTGGTCCTCTATTCAATTTCTTGGTCTATTTCAGTGGCCATTAACAGCTAGCACACGGCGCTCGAGTATTTAATGAGTCTTATAATGTCAGTTTCCAATCTATTCTCAAAAACTAAATCCGTATTTTGTATTGCACTATTTCCCAATAAAAAAAATAGCTCAAATAATAAAATACAAATAAAATAATTTAACATATAAAGAACTAAATTTCAATAAATGATAACGAAAACCTCTTTTAAAAGATAACAAAATTCTCAAAAAATGAGAGACGTAATCTAAAATGCCGTCCAAATATAAATAGATCTATATTAAAAACTAAACAAAATAATAGAAAAGAACGGAAAAAAAAAGGGTTAGCCACCGATTAAAATTTACTTGTGGTTGCCCAAAATCAAATGATAAAGAGCGACTAGATTTTAGAGAGAAAGAAGAGAGTCGGTAAATATAGCTATTGAAATAGCTGTTAAAATACCCTATTATTATAATAAGTATTTAATAATATTTTATCATTAAATCACAAATTATATATACACTTCAAACATATAAAATTAAATAAATTATTTTTATTTATTAGGCGTTAATGAAATAGTTTGGACTTTTTTGAGAAGGGGGAAGTGGGATACACGATAAGAAGAAAGGCAGTGAGAGTGCAAAACACCTTTAGCTTTAATTAATTGGAGCCAGTCATGCTATGCTTGAGAAAATTAGAAATACAAAAAAGTAAATTCAAAAGAATTCCATAAAAGGAAAGGGCATGAGTAAAAAGCCTGGTCGGTGTTATGTATGTATCACTCTCTCACCCCGTTCCGTTATTTTTAATCCCCCCCACTCCAATTCTGAAAGCGATCTATCTAACTCTACTGCCACTATTTTTAATTTCTTTTTTTTCATCTTTTTCCATTAATATTCTCTGATAGAAATAAAATTTTAAAAAAATGTTCCTTATAAAGTCACAATTTTTCGTATTTTGCAACAGTTATATTAAAATCCCCTTTTTCCTTTTTTTTTAAAAAAAAGAAGAAATTAATAGAATAAAAATAATAAATAGAAGTGAAAGTAAGTAGAATGATGAAATTGAATTGGCTAAGCTAGTCAAATTAAATTCGAATTAATAACAGTATTTAATGCTAATACTAATCTTAGCATAAACTTAATTAAAAAAAAGGAGATAAGAGGTTCCAATAGGCAGCCAAGGGACACAGTCAAGTCCCGGTCGCAGTCACAGTCACACTCAATAGAGCCTTTCAGTATCAGAACCAAAAACCACAGCTTTAAATAAATCACAGAAAAGATAAAAAATTAAATGGCAAAGCCCACTCGCAATTATAAAACACACCTAACATTTTCCCGTTTTGGAAACTGCAGCTCCTTTAATTAACCCATTTTTTTAAATTAATCAACTATTTAATTTCCTAATAAAAAAAAATCCAAACAGTAATTATAAAAATGAATAATATATTATGAGAGAGAGAGAGAGAGGATAAAAAAAATAAAATAAAAATAGCAGAGTGTTTCGTAGATCCGATGCAAAGGAAAGGATCTAAGAAGAGGCTCTTTTAAACTGCTACAGGACAGTCTTCACTTTAATTGTTCCCCTCATTTCTGGATTTCTTTCCCCTTACGGTAATTCTTCTCTTTACATTTCATCTTTCTATTTTCTATCATTTTTTAAATAAATTGTTAAGTTAACATTAAACAAATAATTAAATTATATTATCCTTTGTATGAGAATAGAATTATGTTATATTTTTTATAAGCATTTTGTTTTGACTACCGTGTTTAGGTGATGAACCACCTTACATTTAATTTTTATTTTAGCAAATAAACAAATGGAATTCACGTGGTAACGACACAGTGTACGTGTCACCTAAACAACATATAATTATTTAATAATATTAATCCTCTAATCACAGATTAAAATAATAACGAAATGACGTCTTGAATGACGAAAATTTCACTTGTATTATAATAATGATACTATGCCACTCAACTTGTCCAACTTCTTTAAACATAGTTAATTAAGGGACTAATAAAAGATTAATTAATGAAGGTTGATGGGGATGGGATATTATGTAAAGCGAGCCTCGACACCATTTCCTCGTACACATATCGCAGGTTTATAAAACTAAACAAATTGAAACAATAATAATAAAAATTAGTACAAGTAGGAGTATATGAAAAAATATATTATAGTATTCTGAAAGAGGTAAAAGTTAAAAAGTCACAAAGAAGCCAAATAAGGGTTATACATATAGAGTGATTTTCCTCGTAAAAAACTGACAAGGTTAAACCCCAAAGTGAATATAATAATAGAATAGGAAGTGAGTGTGTGTGTCCTTTGCTTTGGGTTAATATGACAAGTCGTTCTCATAATAATAGCCATGTCTGACTGCTTTTGGCCATAAGAACTGATTCAAAGGACGCTACAGATTGTGACTATTCATCACCATCCGGTGATATTTCCAAGATTACACCCCTTTTTCTATTTCTATCCCTCACCTACTAATTTTTTTTCTTCTTTTCTTTCCTCTCCCCCCCCCCCCCCCCCCCCCCCCCAATTTACTTACACTTAACACTATATTATTTCCTTCTACTTAACTTAACTGAGTGCGATCTAGTGCGATCTAATTAGTCTGTTTATCTTGTTAGAGCCGGAAGGAGAATTTTTATATTGTTTTTTAAATGATATTATTCAATGTGCGTAATTCACATTTCGTTTGTTTGTTCGTTCTATTTGGCCTTTCAATATGACTAAATAGATTCAAATTGAAAACATCGCTAAAAATGGTATTTAAATCGATAACTAGATTTGAACTCAAATATTTTGATTAAATTGGAAAACTCCAACTAGCTCATTTAATCTTTCACAAAAATTACTTCACTCTTGAATAAAATTAAACCCATTATGTAGAATGTGATATATCTAGTTTGTTTAACCCAAACTAAATGTGTTTAATAATGTGTAATTAGCCTTCTTTGTACATTCAATGAAACACCAATGATGATAATAATAAGTAAGATGTAAGAAGAAAAGCAACGAGATGAGTTACAACACTTGTTCACTTATAAGGTATGGACCATAGACTTTTGACATGTGTAACTAGAAAGCTTCTTTCTTTTATTTTTATTTCAACGTCAAGCTTGTTTTTCATATATAACATTACTCAATCAGGGAACTAAGGAATCACTCCCAAAGAGTTAGCCCACAACCTCTCATTCCTAAACTTAGCAAAAAGCTAAAAGCAAACGCCAAGAAATCCAAGTCACTCTTCTATATGGCTTTTTTTTATCTTTTTTTAATCTTTAAGACAGCAAATTTAGCATACTTAACCAAAAATGAAGGGTTTGGTCCTCCTCAACTCAACTATATACAATAAATCACCCAATTTAATATAGCAGTTAAACTTTAACATCACTCTCTTTTATTTTAATTTAAGGCAAAAACTTACATCAAATGAACACTTAAACAAAGATTAGTTATAGTGATAGTAATTAAAATTAATTAATATAAAAAAGACACAAGGCAATTTCAGTGAGCATCTCAATTTGAATAAAAACTAGTTAGAAGATTTTTTATCCATTGGTTAGTTACAATGGTAGAAGCCAACACTTCCCAGAGGCTTTTGGAATCTCTCTCTAAGTAAAATCTTCTTTTATACCTTTTTTTTTCTAATTTCTTTTTTTCCCCTAATAAATAATCTTGGGTTTTAATCTGGGATTGTCGGGAAAATGTCATTGTTCTTTACATATGCATAGCAAGAGGAAGAGGAGGAAATTTGATTGATGAAAATGGAAATGATGGCTACTTTTGATTCATACATGGGTTTTAAGAAGGTCTCAAAAGAGAGTGGAACCCATTCTTGTGCAGCCAGTTTTGTGGAGTCCTAATTTGCTGTGGGAATCCTGATGATGCTGCAGCACTTGCAACCAACTGGTGGTGCTGCGAATAACTACCAGCTACGGTGCCAGATTGCCATTGTCGCTGCTGTTGCTGATCGCTCGAATTTAGCGACAGACCACTCCCCATTCGGCCTCCATTGCTGCTGCTTGGAAACTGAATCTATAAACCAAATAATGCCAATTGCACTAACCGTCAAAACAAACTTCTTCAATTTCTTAAGAATATCAGAAAAAGAAAAAATACCCACTTGATAACTGGGTGAAAAACCATGATGCAACTGGAATCTTTGGCCCTCATTAGCTGGAGAATGAATATGGGTTTCACTAAGAAGCTGCATTGTTTCGGACTCGTAATACCCTTCTCTTCCACTCTCATTATTCTCATTGCTTCTATACATATTAAGCTGCTAAATTTGCAACAATAAAAAATATTATAATCAACACGATTAATTGAATTATTGAAAGTGTCTTAAATGTATAATTAGAGCACCTTAGGAGGCCTAATTCCTCGATTTTGCCAATCAGGTTGATATGGCATCGATGATGTTGATGAAGAATGCTGGTTATCCACTACTGCATTTTGTCTATCATTAGAAGTGGAATTGCCTAAACTCAAATCAAGATTGTGATCTGCTGCAATATTCCCTGATGATTCTAAACAACAAATAAAATTAATGAATACAACCCCATGAATAAATAATAAATAAAAATCGATCAATTCAAATACAAATTCTTAATTACCAGAAGCATTTAGCTCATTTTCATAAATGCTGGGATCAAAATTAGTCACAGCCTCTTTTCCATTGCACTTAATAGCAGCTTTATCATAAGCCCTATATAGGGAAGTACCATAAACAATTAATCAACTAACGCTCTCAACAAGATCATAATGATACATAACAATAATTGAAAAAAAAAAAAAACATACCTTGCAGCTTCAATCTCTGTGTCAAACAAGCCTAAATACACGTACCTGTTTTTTTGAAAAAAAAATATCATAAAATTCAATTCAACATTAATAAAAAAGAAAACTGAATTGATTAACAGACGAAAATGAATAAAAAGAATATTTACTTTTTGCCTAAAAATTGACCCATTCGAGCTTCCCATCTGCCACATTTGTGTAAGGTAACACCTCTATATTTAGAACTACCTCTCGGAAAACCAGTGCTTTGGCGGCGAAGAACATGCACAAACTCCTCTTTAGTAAGGTTGCTCATCTGTTATGAAATTTTATTTATTCTCATTTTTTTTTAACTTTATTCTTTTCAATAGCAACATAAATAAATAAACGGAAAACAAAAAGGAATATAAACAAAACTACTATTGAAGATAAGGTACTAATATCACTCCACTGTTAAAGATAAGATAACACACATATACATACACATACATTCTTTCTTTCTCTTTCATTGTTTCTTTTTTTGTTCTTACCTGTTTTAAGTCTTCTTCATAATCTTCAATGTTGAAATTTATATCTGCTTCCACTCCTCTAAACTTTATAGCAGCTCTATCATATGCACTATAATAAAACATGAGCAAATTAATTATGAAGAACAGAATTTTCAATCCAACTTATAGTAGAAAATTTATGTCTTTTCTTTCTTTGATGGGGAAAAAAATAATAATAAAAGAAGAGGGGGCAAGAACTCACCGAGCAGCTGCATGTGCAGTGTCAAATCCACCTATAATGGAATATCCAAGAAAAAGAAGAGAAAACAATCAGAAATGTTTGAACAACTCATGACACAGAAAACTAATTTCTTTCTTTCTAGTTGTTTTTCCACAAATAATAATAAACACGTAGTTTTAATGCTAAAAAGATCAAAATTAGTCTCCTACCTAGATACACTTGCTTCCCACAATCCCTGCATCAAAAAACACAAACCATTAATTCTTTTTAATCGGCCAAGAAAATTTATTCTTTCCTTTTTGGTTATAGAAATAGAAAATACTTACCATATATGAGACTCCCATCGGCCGGTTCTCCGGTAATAGGTGACTCCCCGATACTGAGAGCTTCTTGACCGGGGGCCTCGCCTGGATTTTTTTAACGGTTGTGAAACTTCTACTGATTTAGGAGAAGCAAGTGATGACTCGGATTGACAAAACTTAACTCCAACCCAGTGAGCGCGTGGAAACCCAACTCCACCGCCGCTAGTAACGCCGCCAGTTGGTCCCATTTCTTGATCCTCAACCGGAAAAAATTGGCGGGTCACAGGTGGATCAGTTTCCATGGAGTCGTCGTCGTCAGTATGAGGAACGGAAAACCCAAATATTTTACTAGTACGTTTCTTGATTCTTGCTGCTCTCTCAGCACTACCATGATCTTCTTCATCGGATCCATCTTCAATAACAACAGCAGAAGAACTTGAATTAGAAACAGATCCGACCCGTTTACCTTTATTATTATCATCTTCACCGTCTAAAGAAGTTCTGTGTGAAGAACAGCCCTCGGATTCATCGTCTCTTCTCTGATCAGGCGAGTCATTCAAGTCCCACATTGTTTTTGCTTTAAATAATTTAAAACCCAAAGAAGAAAGAAAGAAAGAAAGAAAGAAAAAAAGAAGAAGAAAAAATCCAAGAGTAAATTACAAGAGTGTTAATAACATAAAAGAGTAGAATTAACAGTAAGAGCAAGTGTGGTGGTGGCCATGGCAGCTCTTAGAGGAGGAGTGAATAAATAACAAAAATACATAATGATGAATGAACATATGAAGAAGACACAAAGAGGGTTTTAAGACTTTGAGTATTCAATTCAAAGGAAAAACAGAAAATACTAAATTTATAAAAAACAAAACCTACGACTCTGTGCAAGAAGAGAGAGAGAGAGAGAGAGAGAGAGAGTTGCAAAAAGGTAGTAGGGGGGAGACGTTTCAAGATCTTGTATCCCTAACTGCCCAATACAAAGCATAGAGGAGGCCAGTTTAAGCTTTAGCTGCAGCCCAAAACTCTCTTTCCTTAGCTTTCTCTCTCTAACAACTTGCCTCTTTTTTCTTTTTTTTACTTATTATGTATTGAAATGAAATAAATGAATGTGTTCTAGCTTTTTTTCAATGGTTCATGATTCATAAATCTCTCAATTTTAAGTACTATTGAATAATATTAAAATAGTAATCAGAAAATGTTGACGCTTGTAATTAAAGAAAAGGGTAAGTGTTTGATTTGGATTGATTCCGGGTTTTAGAGAGAAAAAGGAAACAACTTTACTATATGAAATTATATTTTAGTAAATGGGTTATTAGATTGGCGGTTTGATTTCAAAGAAGAACATTGGATTATGAAAAAAAAAATGAGAAAGAAGAAAGAAAGAACCGTCTCTTTCTTTCCCACGTTAACCAAATCGAAAAGCATCCTCTTTGCTTTCTCTCTCTACATTACCCACTAATGGAAATAGACAGCACAAAAACTCAAACCTTGCCTAATTACTCAATTACCTTTATTAGCTACTAATTATCGTTGTTCACACCCTCACGTCACAAATCCCATTTCTTTTATTTTATCTCTACTGGTACTTCTTCTTTCTTGTTTCATTTCCATTTCCACCTGGTTTTTACCATGATCGTCACGAGGGTAAAATGGGTATTTTCAATTAATATATTTTTTGTTCTATAAAAACCAAAATTGGGTAGGGGTCATCTTTGTAATTTTCTGAGATATAAAAAAAATATACTATAAGATAGAGAGAGAGTATGTGTATATGTGTGTTCTTGGCTTCAGAAAAGGAAATGGGAATAATGTTAGGAAAAGGAAAATCTTTCCAGAAAAGTCCAATCCAAGAGTACGGGAAGAGGGCCACATTTGCCTCTTTCGTTCTCCTAGCGACCAATGCCCTTCCTTTGCTGTACCTCGTATTTATGACCCCTTTGCCCATCTTTTCCTACTCTCTCACTTTTATCGTGCCACACACGCTCTTCTTTTATTTTATTTTTTCTTTTCCTATACAAAAATTAATAAATTTAGTGTATAACTTTTGTTAAATATTTCAATTTAATTTTTCACCCTTTCTTTATCAAAATATTGTCTAAAGTTTAGTTCTCAAATTATTGTCTTTTGTAAGTGCAGCTCGCGGAAAAGCTAACATGTCCGTCAAGTTACATAGTCACCGATGAAATTAAATAATTTGAATTTCACATGCAATTTAAACAGTAACTCATTAAATTATATGTAAAATAATAAAATACACCAATTTGAACATTAAATATAAACTTTAAACATTTTTTTTGTAAAATTGAAATATTTAACAAACTTCTATTAATATATCTTTAAAATTATTACAAACAAGTCTCTTAATTTGAATTTATTAATTTACTTTGACAATGTAACTAATTTGCCATAGATGCCTATATTTAACGTATGTAGCTTCAAAGGTTTGGTTGCTGTGCTTTTGACCCAAACTTTATAGGCATAGGTTGTTATCATTTAATGTAAGGGAAAATAAAGACTTCCTACTAGTTCCATTTAATTGTTTTTTTTTTTTTTTTATTACTTACATTTAGACTCAATTAACAAATTTGGTAAGATTGATAAGACCGGTTTACTTTCGGGTTTCACATATGGCAAAAAAAAAGAAAAAGATAAGAACGGTTTACTTATTAATTTAATCTTTTCGGTTTTTTAATGAACCTATTTGTCTATTTTAATTTTTCGATTTACTTATTCATCACTAAACTTATATTAGTAAAAATATATTATATTCAATATGTTCTATTTATTTATAAAAACATATTTCTAAACTTGATGTTCGATTTATATAAAAAAAATATTTAGAGCAAGTAGTAATATTAGTACAATTATTACAATACCCTTAATAAAAATCACTTTTTTATATACATCTAATGAATAGGATGATACTTAAGTTAACCACAGTCAACTTTTAATAAATTTGAGTTTATTTATACTTTTAAACCATATGCAAAATGCTAATATCGAATTTATTTTAGTAAAGTTGACCTGACCCCAAAATTGGTTTCTATTTCGAATTGATTTAGGGTGTATTTAGCAAAATTAATTATTTAAGTAGCGTTTAGCTGTTTGAATAGTTATAATCGCTTGTAGTAGTTGTTTCTAAAATGCTAAAAGTTAAAAATTATAGAAATTAACATTTGATGAAATGCTACTTAAACAATTAAAGACTATCTCAAAAACTATTTAACCAAAAGCTATAAAAGATAACTTCTAGTGTTTTGACTGGTTGAAATGCTAAAAGCTATTCTAAAAACTGTCGTTGAATATATCCTTAAACTTAGACTAGTTTTTATTTTGGTAAGTTTCTGTTTTAAATTTTTATTTTATTATTTGAATTCACTTAATAAGTTCTTATTTTGTTTTAAATTTTTATTTTATTATTTGAACTCACTCAATGGTTTTTAATAGGTTCTAGTTTAGTTAAGGAAATTTAGGTAAAAATTGTAACATTTTAAAAATCATGTGCCATCCAATGTGGAGGTTTGTGTAGCGTGGGCTGGACAAATATTTAAAACGTCATTTTCCGGACATCATAATAAACAAAATCCTATTTTGGACCTCTTACTGATATTAGAATGAGAAGTTCGGATTTTTTTTTTTTTTTCAAAAATTGAAGAATGGGCATTAAACTGAAACTACCCTCAAAAATTAGATACCGTGAATGAAATTTACCGGTTCTCATTCTTAATATTAGAATTGAAATTCACTTTATATCAGGGGCGGGCTTACACGGAGCCGAGTGTAGGCTCACGCTCACCCTAAATCCAAATCTTCCTAAAATATCACTAACTTTAAATTATTTACTGTAGTCAAAATTGTCTTAAAATATTATTTTTTGATTATCTAATTTATAATGGGAACTGCAATTGTCACCACTTCAACTCAGCATTTTTCTTATCTAATGCATGCATATATTATAATTTTTAATATTATAACTAACCAATAATTCTTTTACTTATAACTTTTTTTTTTTAACTTAAAAATTTATAGTATATGAAATTCTAGTACTCCTTTATTTATTTTATATTAAATAAAATATCTAATAAAATTTTCAATCACATTTCTATTAAATATCCAAATATTAAGTTTTAATTAATTTGTCACTTATATGCTTTTTTATATAACTCTTCTCTTATCAATTTAAATTTTTTAATCATTTGTAAATTAATTATTAATGAATCATTTTCATTTTAATTTACACTTTAAATTTATTAATTCATTACCTTTAATAATTATTTATAATCGATTATCATGTATGTACAAACATTCTAGTATAAAAATAAAAATTAATCATTAAAATTATTTAGTTATTTTATGATTAGAAAATTTAATAGCCTGAATAAGGTTAATATTTGAAGAAAATTCCTCAATATATTAGAAACTAAATTAGCAGATTTTGTCATATACTCAAATTAATCATTATTACTATTGTCAATACTTAAGTATACCTAAATTGTACTTACATTTTATGGATTTAGTGATAATAATATAAAAGTTTAACCCACCCTGAGCAAAATTGTTGGGTCCGCCCTTGCTTTATATATATATATACATATAAGAGTCACCAATTGACTGGATAATATTGCGAACTACACAGTAAAAGTAGTTCTTCCTTTTAAACATGCATCATATTGGTACTTATAATGTGGTTTATAGGAATCAAACCCAAAATCTCTACTAACTGCATGATAGTGTATATGCCTAGGCCATAAATTTGGGCCTTATGTAAGGTATTTTATTTATTAATAAAGATGTTTTATTATCATTATTATATATTTGCATATTACATAATAATGATTTATATCTATGATTTCTTATTATTATGAATAAGATATAACTAGTATGAGATCAAGAAATAATTATATGTATAGTGATACAAATCAATATCACGGATACTTATTAGAGAACAAAATATTAGATAGACCTACATTGAGATCACTACATAGGTTAGTATCATAAGTGAATTTCATGAAAGCTATGAATTAATCCTTTGACTTGAGATTGTCATAGCTTCCTACATACGGATTATTATGTTTTGACATAATCAAATGTTATCTTTAATCGGATAATCATAAACGTTATAATTAAGCATAATAGAAATTATTATTATTATTATTATTATTAACAATGGACAATTATGGACTGTCTTATCTAACGGTTCTCTCAAATAAGCGGATAAATCTCCACTCTAATTCGAATCGGAGAGAAACAAAACAAAAATATGTTGAGAAAAAATGATAATAACTTAAAAACATTTTGGAGAAAACGATATGACAGTTCTCTGGCTTTTGCTGTTTCTAGTGAGCTAGTACTCTATATGGTAGCTTTTGTGTGGATTATGTTAAAGAGTGTTTATTGAAGAAACAACACCTGTAGTCTAGAAAAGAGTTCAAAATCTTCTTGATGGCATGTCTAGGGGTTGGCAAAACCGAACCGGAACCGAAATCGAACTGAATAATTGGTTAACCAAATTTTCGGTTCGGTTTTCGGTTCCTAAAATTTGTAAACCAAATTTTCAGTTCGGTTTTCGGTTCGTGAGATAATATGAACCGATTTTCATTTTACATGTAAAATTCGATTAAAACCGAATCTGAACCTAAATTCGAGTTTTTGGTTTATAAAATTTATATTCGATTTTGAACTAAAAACAAAAAGCTGGTTTGGTTCACTGAACCGAACCGAGTTTGCCCACCCATAGACATGTCATCACAAAGGGTCAACCCCAAGCAACCCATGTGGCCAAAGAATCCTTTGAGGGTCGACCACAGGTATGAACCTATAACATCATCCTAGCTCATTAGGGATTGTCCGGCCCTGAACTACAGACATCACCTTGGAAAATAAGGTCATCTACACCTTGACCTTAGGCATCGTCTCCAATATGGCATCATAAACCCTATGGCATCATCTCCTACATGGCAGCATCTCCACAATCATAAATGAGCTAATTAGCATCGATATAAGATGCCCAGCACCATCTACCCTTACTAATTGACGATATCTTGGCCTCATCCTAAGATCGTCCTGTAATGGGATTGGACCATGATCCAAGCATCAAACCAGTAGCCGTTGCCATCAGAACGTGCTTCGAGTTATGCGCTGCGTGTCATGCCATGTTGAGGGATATGCTCTGACGGTTAAGAGCACCATCTCCACCTCTCATATATTCCAGGAAAGTAACCGTTGGGAATCATCTTATAAATATCCCAACTCTTCTCTATAAAAAGAGGAGGATCACTCAACACTTCTTTGACTATATTGTCACTTCTCCATAAAGTTGATTGAAGTTTAAAGTTTTTTTTGTCTTAAATTTTCAAAATTGACTTTTACTCTAAACTTTGAAATTAAACTCAGTCTGAACTTAGCATTTTAAAGTAATTAATTACTGAATACTCTTATGTTTGTTCAGAATAGTTTTAAGTTCAAAATCTTTCTTAGAAAAAAAAATTTTAGAATCAAAATTTTAAATATTCAATTCACCTCACCTTGGATTATTGCCACATATGGGATTATAATATGGTATCAGAGCCAAGGGTCACAGGTTCGATTACCAATAGGAGCAATTCTGAGGGGAGATTATTGGCCATGTGTGCATCAATTGTCCCGTGGCAGAGGTTGGGTGGGCTATGTTACAGTCGAAAGCTGTGGGAGCTTGTGTGCATGCATACCTTACACTTTAAGACTAAGGTATGCATATCTTCTAACACCAATTGGTTTTGAAAGAGTTGGTAGAGTTTGAGGTTCAACAAGATTATTATACGATAACAATTATTTTATAAATAAAATAATTCATTTATAAATTAGAATTACAACTTAAATGATTAATCAATCATATTTTTACTTTTGATTTTAGCCGGTAATCGATTTTTTAATTAACAATTTTAATCCTCACAATTTAAGTCCATTTGTTTATTATAGAATAATCTTGAGAGATTATATATGACAATAATATGAGTGAGTGCATTAATTAACACTAGATATTGACAATTTATTTTATAATATTTGTCATAGCAAGTTGTTGACAAGTTAAACATGGGCCAAAAGCATTTTCAGGCCCTCAAAGTATACCTCATTTTCATATAAGGCCCATCGGCGCAGTAATAGCAATATTAAGCCCCTAAACTATCTACGTGAATTACATGAAGCCCTTATTTGACAAAGTTAAAAACACGTGTAATTCAAACAAACGGTGAGTGCGTGAGGGACTTCGTAATGCATTTCGAAACCCTTAAATTTTATCAATTTTTTACATAAGGCCCCTCGGTGAAGTAATAGCAATATTAAGCCCCTAAACTTACAAAAAGTTATGCACGGACCCCTTATTTAACAAATCTAATAGCGCGTATATAACAAACTAATGGGAGGCGCATTAATGGATGTGCAAGCTACAAAACGACGTCGTTTTGAAAGGGATTAAGCGGAAAAAAAAATTATTTCCTCCATCCTTCTAAACATAGTCATTTTACTTCTTCATCATCATCACCACCACTTTCTGCCTCTCTCTTCATCATCATCATCATCACCTCACCACCATCACTATGGTAGTTGGAATATCAAAGCAAATTAGCAAAGAACTTACTAATTTTCAATTGAAAATTAACTGAATAGCCAGAAAAATAGAAAACCCAAACTGATTTCTTGCCAGTACTCCAGTATGATTTCTTGCCCGCGGCTTGAAAACCTTA
>CATIWJ010349823.1:0-10674 GCA_949640765.1 Croton laevigatus | reverse complement strand
GAGTTTTGGCTATGTTTCAAACGATGTATTTTCTCAAATAAAAGCACGATTGAGAATGATATTATACATGAGATGTCTTGGTAAAGAAATGAAAGAATATGATGAATGATGATTGAACTTGCTTAACAATGTTGAATGTTTATTGTATCGCTCATGTGGCTCGTTGGAACGCTAGTGATAAGACTGCGATGTATCGTAGGGTTAAGAACCGCGGTAATTATAATTATGGGTATTATGGTGCCCCATTTAAATGAAAGATTCTGAGTATTATGGTACTCAATCAAAATCATGAATAGACATATTACTCAAGTGGAATACGGGTATTATGGTAACCTATAATATTATAAAATCTTAATCTTATCCTTAAGTTCTTTCAAAGCCACTAGAGCAAAAATGTATCTTGTATGAATGGTTTCAACTATTTTTACTTTCATCTTTCTTCAAATGTTTGTTATGATTTATTTATTGTTTTAAAATATATTTTATATGCTATTTAAACTTCGGTTAAAGCATCCACTGAGCAATAATTTTCTCAACGAGTTTATTTGTCTAAATTCGTAAGTTGAAGTGGCAGCTGAGTAGATAGTCAGTCGCAGCCGGGTCACATCAGCACAGCTAACATATTCTTTTGGTATTCTTTTGTTATTTTGTAAAAGTTAGGTCCGGCATGTACATAAATTACTCGGAATGATATTGTTATGTAATTTTAATATATTTTGGATATTGAAGTATTTGTATATATGAAAAACCTAAGTAATAGTGGAAGCTAGTTAAATGTGATGTAGATGTATTATTTAATGAACGGGAGATACATATAGGGTTGCCGACTCAAAAACCAAGAAAGTAGTAACGCTTCTTTTAGACTCATTCGTGAGTTTAGAAGGGGAGTTACACGTGTAGCCCTCTTATAGGCCTATTTCGGTTAGGGGTGTGCAACGGTTTGGCCAAAACGGGTAATTCGGCCAAAACGGCCAAAATGGTTTGGGTAAGAAAATTTAAACGGGTAATTTGGGTAAAGCGGATAAATTATTCGGGTAATTCAGTCATAATCGGGTAACACATATTTTGACCGAATAACAAAACGACGTTGTTTTGAAAGAGCCAAATTGATGTTGTTTTAAAGTGTTCATAATATTCATTTTATGTAATTTATTATCCATATTAAACTATTTGATCATTTTGGGACTAGGATTGATGCTTGTTTTAATTTAATTAACTATTTATTTTGTAGATGGATTGAAAAGTAGAATATTTAGTTAAAAAATGTTAATTTTTAATTCAGCCAAAGAAAATTTAAATCGGGTAATTTGGAATAAATGTATAATTAGGTTAAACGGGTAATTCGGGTAGACAATCTAATTCGGCCAAAACGGGTAAAGGAAAAAAATTTTACAAATATTCTAATTCGGCCAAAGATCGGTCAAAAATTGACCAAATTGGCCGAATGCTCACCCCTAGTCACCGTAACAAATCAATGGCCATAAATAAATCACCGAGAATGATCGATCAACTTTGCATTGGTTCAGTTCAACTATCCTAGTAGAGCTTAAAACATTTTTCTCATAATTTTTGATTTTCAAATCACACTTACTTTTCTTTCATTCATCATTAAATTCAACATAATTAATTATTCCAAGATCATCATATTCAATATTTATATTTATTTCAAAACCATATTTTTCATCAACATATTCATATGAAATATTTACTTAGAAATCATACTTTTCATTACCATATTTACTTCAAAATCATTATTTTAATAATCATAGTTAATTTTTACAGTATCATATTTATCTTATACATTTATCTTTAAAAATATTAGATCTTAATTAAACTATTATTTTTAGTAATACTTATAAATATCTTATTTAAAAACTCAATTTATATATATATATACACTTATATTTACTTTCAAAATAACCATTCTTTTAAAATACTTATTTCAAAACAACTTAATAAATCATAAATACTTGATTTAAACTCAATTCTTATATTTATATAAATATATATATAATTTCTCAAAATATTACTTTTACCAAATCACATGGGTAATTTAGTTTATTAAGTAAAAATCTCAATTAATTATTTTAAAATAATCTTATATATCAATACTTATATTTATTTGCAAAATACCATTTCTTAACTTAATATATCTTTTAATAAAATTAATTATTACTTAAAATATTATTTTTGTCATAACCACATGGATGGTTCCTACTGTTTGATAAAAATTTAATTAATTACTTTAATTATAAATAATATCTATCTTAAAAAATAAAATCATAAAAATCGTCAATAACAAAAAAAATCTTAATTTGCAAAAATCCAAACCATAATTAATAGTGCAAATATTAAAATCCATGCATGAAATAAAAGTTTAGAGCTTTCCATAGTTAAAGTATCAAATCTCGGTCTCCTTAAATTTTTGGGTCCTTATTTTTTATGTCCTCGGGCTGTCATTTGTCCTATCATTGTCCATATTCAAAGTCATAAGGTAATTGTCCAAGGATTTGTTCATCTAATAGTCCAATTGTCATATATAAATTTTTAATTTGGAACTCTTTTAAATTTAATTATCCAATTATTAAATAATTGGATCCTTAATTAATTTTCTTAAATTTAAAGTCCAGTTAATTATTTTTTGCCAAAATATTAATTTTAAGTTGACACTTAATTTATTTAATCCAAAATATAATTTTATTAACCAATCATTAATTTTAATTTAAGTAATAAATCTATTTAATAAATTAATTCCAATTATTTGACCTCTAAATATTTGTATATCAAAATTAAATCTATTTAATAAATTTTTATAATATTTTATGCTTAATTTAATATTCTCATAATTTATTTAGGTCCCAAAAATATTAAATTATAAAAATAAAATCAATTTAATTAAATAATTAAACTGTTGGACCTAATTGAAGAGCTAAAATAAGTTTAGGGTCAATTACATAAGACAAAGGGGAAAAAATGAAAACAACAGAAAGTTCAAGGGAGGTGCGCACTATTTCTAGAAATGCTAGGGACTAGGGTGAACTTTTCCTTCAAAACGGCATCGTTTTGACGCTGGTCAGACCGAATACTAAATCAGCTTAAGCTGACTGAATCGAAAACACCTAACTGAGCTGCGTCTTCTACCTTCTACGGGTCTGTAAAGCGAGTCTCGATCCATTTTTGGATCTGAGGCCCATCGGTTATTCGGGGATCATCTACATCGAACAAGTTACTGACCTTTTCCTCTTCTCACCGACGGTCGCCTCATTGATTCAGATTTGGTGGATAGTGACCGGATTTTAATGAAACTGAAGTTGAAGAATCTGGGTCTTTTGACGGTTTAAAAACTGAACCGTCGGAAAATCATGCTTCCGATGGTCATCCGTTTCGCTTCTGATGCCCATGATGATCACCAGACTCTCAGGAGTTGATTTCTCGCTTCGGTTTCTAAAATGGATAAACGAAATGAAAAATCACTAATTTTTTTCTTCTGCCTATTTCAAACGAAAATGGCAGTTCCTCATCTTCTCACTTTGGCTTTTCTTATAATCTGAGTTCAATTATTCAGACCGAAGTCTCCATGTGACTTCAATAAATCACATCCCCATCTTCGTTCATTTTTTTATCATTTATCTAATCACTGTCGGCCAAAGTTTTCAAAATGTTCCCTTCCATTCATTTTTTAATTAATTAATTAATTTATTATTATTTTATTAAAAAATCATCTATTAGAAATGACTAAGTTATCCTTTACTTTTTAGTTAATTTATATCGATTAAATTGATTGAATTGCCCTTAACTATTTCTCCTATTTACGTCAAATTTACTGAGCTATATTTCGATTTACGGTATCATCGTATTTTACTTGTGTTGGTAAAAATCGAAAATTACTTCTGTAACGAAACCTTATAAAATTTACACTCAAATCGCTCATCTCAAAGGCTAAATTCCAAATTTGAAATTTTTAAAACCTAATTCCGCTCCTAAAATTTTTTGAGGGTCAAAATAACCAAAATACCCTCAGAGTCAGAAAATACCAAATTATACTTAAAACAACCGTCTTTCGACCTAATTATCGTTTAGACATTTAAATTATTAAACTATCTTAAAATAATCCATTTCTTAAATTTTTACCTAAAATAATTATTATTTAGCTTAATGAAATTGGTAAATTATAATTTAGTCCCTAATTAAGTTTTTAGGCTGTGACAACTTTATTCTGAAATATTCTCTACTTTGGCTTTAATAAAAAGAAACCTAATCCCTACATAAGATGGAAATTGTTCCTTACACTCCTAAATAGGCCTTACCTGGTGGACAAGGTTAAACAAAATATGCCAGTCCAGCTCAAGAAAACACTCATTCTCCATCAAAATTTTCTCTGTCCTCTAACTCCAGATTCATTTTTCTTAGGTTTCACACCTACATCTCAAACTTCACCCTAGATCCGGCTAAATCATTGTCGCTTAGGTATCAAGTTCTAGCTAGTTTTTCAATTAATCTTTTCTCCGTCATCCCGTAACAATACACTAATATATAATTAGATCACCTAATAGTGAATTGGATCTACTTTATGCCCTGATCTCAAATTCAAATCGAGTCTATAGGCAGATTTGAGGTTTAATCCTAGGCTGCAGGTTCAATAAATCTATAAAAGCCTTCTTTTTTCTTTATTTATTATTAAATTCGGAGTTTAGTTTAATTAGGGTTTAAAATAAATTTCTACCTTAGTTTACTATCTATTTACATAGGATTCCAGCTAACTTTTTCTTGTTTACAGCATGTTTATCTTTGGTTTATTTTATTGTTTTTCCATTTTTATGTTGTTTTGTTGAGTGTTTTTGTGGAGAAACAATATTCAAATTGATATTTGAGCCAATTAGCATCCAATGACATCAAGCCAATCTATATAAGAGATCTACAATTAATTCTCTCTTGATAATTGTTTCTTTTGTGCTTATTTCATGTTTATTTGTGTTAATTGTGTTCATGTATTATTATATTTTTCTCCAAATAATTTGGCATAGTTTTTCTTCAAATTAATTCTTTTTCTCCATCATTTTTTTACATCTAAAAATCTATTCTTTAAATCTACTTTGGGGGTAAGGAATTATTGCATTTTTTCAATATTTTTGCCATTAGGTTAATTAGAGTCACATTTTAGGTTTTTCCTTAGCTTTCCTTCTAGAAATAAAATAAGGTGGTGATCCTACAATTTTTTTTTTTGTGTTATGCGGTTCCCTATTTTCCTAGTTTTTCTTCAAATCGATTTTGGGTTCGTAACTCTCATGCACCCTTTAAATTGTTTGAACACACAACCTTGTCTATTAGCATGGAGAAGGATCTAAAAGTATACTTTTTCAGATTATGGGTGATAATAAGCAATTCTCAAAATTCAAAGAGTGAAAGTTTGGGGCAAAAAGTGTATTTAGCCAGTAGTTTGACTCGTATCAATTACTACAAAATCTAATTATATTTGTTGATTTCAAATTTCTCAATCAAGTTCATTAAAAATTGAAGGATGCATGGTGACACAAATGGTCAGTATAGTTTGTCCTCGTTGTCAATGTACTGAGATTAAATAGCCCCCTCTCCCTCTCCCAATACCTATAAAAAAATTCACTAGAAATAATAAATTAAAAAAAAAAAAAAGCTAAATTACAATAATAAAATAGTAATTTACTAATAAAAAAGGACATTTAGTAATTTACTAATAAAAAAGGACAGAATAGGATAGTCTTTTTATTTTTAAGGGATAAACTTGTATGAGTTCGTCCTTGTATAAGGATTATCTCTTTTTTTTTTAATTTTGTAAAAAAATAAAATTATATATTATTTATATTTAATTTTAATATAAATTTAAAAAATCACAATTTATAAATTTGACTCTATTTTAAAAATATCATATAAAATAAATAAAATAAAAAAAAATTAAATTCATAAATTGTGACTTTTAAAATTGACATGGAATTAAATAAAAATAATTTATGACTTTATTTTATTTTTGAAAAAAATTTAAAAGAAAAAATGAAAAACGGACGACCGCATAGCAGCGCGGCCCTATTTTCAATGTCTACTAGGCTACAAGCTTGTGGCTAAGGTTAGCCTAGAGTTGTAATATCCTGCTCTGCAACACAAACTGCCAGTAACCAACTGAACTGAAAATGGCCATGACTTTCATGGCCTCCTCTTCGCTTCACCCTCTTTTTTCCCCTCGCTCTTCTCCTCCTCTTCTCTCCTTCCGTAGCTTCTCTTTCTCTTCTTCTTTCCCTAAACTTACACAGACCACAAAAATCCAATGTGCCAGTACCAACAGCCAGCAACAGCAACGGCAAGCACAGTCCTCGACTTCATCCAGTTTTGATCCCACAAGAGGAGTCGCCGTTTACAAGCCCAAGTCTTATGAAGTTCTTGTCACTGATGCTGCTAATTCTCTCGCTTATGCTCTTCAAGATGGAAAAATCCGCCTGGAAATTGATTTCCCGTAACTTCCATTTCCTGTTATTTTTATTTTTCTCTGATTCCATTGATTGGTTATTTGCTTTCTCTACGTGTTTTAAGAGACACCCATTTCGTTATCTTAGATTTTAATTCTGTTTTTGTAATACCCATGTTTTACTTTTGATTGCTGAAATGGTATTGTTCAAGTAATTTGAAATCAATTTAATTCGATATTCATCTATGATTGACAAGTTAGCGAGAATATGTGAATGGAACTAAGTTAGAGAATATTAACTATGAATCAGAATAGGTTTCTGTGTGTTAAGAATTCTTGCTTATATATGCCGAGTCTACTCCTGCACTGCTTTTGAATCATCTGTCTCTTTCTTTTTGTATCGTATTTTACTCATTAAATTTATCCTATATATACTTTTCCTTTTTGTTTTGTGTCACAGCCCCTTGCCAAGCAACATTTCTTCTTACAAGGTACTTTCTTGTGCTCTGAAGCTCAGGTTGTGGTTTCTTTGTAGTCTTATGCCACTGTCAAAGTGTCAATACCTTTTAATTATTTTTCATTGGGTATCTGCTCTGCTCATTTTGGAAAATCCCAAATGTAATTCATGTAACAGCTATTTCCCTATAAAACAGTTGTATAGCTTGTTTAGCGGGTTGTATAGGGACAGGAACGAGTAAATTTATAATTGCAAGTTCTGACCATGTGAAGGGATCTTCAGATGAGTTTATTGATGCCAACATTCAACTCGCCTTAGCTGTTATTAGGAAGCTTCAAGAGAAAGAGGAAACCAGAGCTTGCATTGTAAGATGTGGCTCCACATGTCTCTCTCTTGTTCACTTTTCCTTACTAAAAATATATTTAACAGTGTATTCAATTTCAGGTATTTCCTGACAAGCCAGAAAAGCGCCGGGCTTCTGAGCTTTTCAAAGCAGCTTTTGACTCGGTAACATACTAAATCAAGTTCAAATAGATTTTTATTTTGCCTGAGTAACTATGGGGAGTTGTGGTGGTTTGGTTGATGTTCATGTTTTATTATATGGAAAGGACTTTTACTGGTTGGAGTATTTTAGTTTCTCATGATGAGACTTCTCAAGCCAATGGTTGTCGTTTGTCATTTGGATGTGTCTGTTGATGGCTTTTGACTGTCAAGCTAACTACATGGAATAGGCTCTTTCTTCTTGAAACCTACTATTTTATTATTTTGAATTTCAAATTTCATGGGAACCTAACCTAGTCTAAACTCTTTTCCTTAGTTCAAAATTTAATTTTTCTAGATTAAGATTTTGAACCTTTTTTTTTCGTTTACTAAAATATGTGAGAGAGAGAGGGATTTACATTAAACTCTCACATGAACTTCATTTTTTTCCCATTTGCTTTCAGATTGATGGGATGTGCATAGGATCACTTGATGATGTTCCTAGTGGTCCTGTTACCTCATTTTTCAAGTCTGTGAGGAACACCTTAGATTTTGATTTTGAAGATGATAATGAAGGTAATTCTATAATTCTGTACTTGTCTTGTATCTTAGTTATTCATCTGATTTTTTAATATTAGTTTATTTTGTTAAACCATTATGTTAACTATCTGCATTCAGACATTTGTGTGCGAAGGCACTGAACCTGTGGGTTTGAACTTTTTTTTTTCTTTTAAGGGAAGAGAGTATAAAGTACACCATGGGTTCTAACTATGGCAAGAAAAAAAAAAAGATTCAGATTGCTCATTTCTTATTGACAGAAATTTCAATGCGGTGTTGAGATGCCTGAAGTTGCCAACTCTAGCGTTTTTGTTGTCATTTTAGTTTCTTCATTTTTCTCTCTAACTTTGTTATTAATCATTTTTTTTATCATTTGTTCTTAATACAGGTCGCTGGCAGTCCAATGAGCCACCATCCCTGTATGTATTTATTAATTGTAGCACACGGGAACTTTCTGTTATAGAGAAGTATGTGGTAAGGGTTCTTTTGAATGATCTGATGCAATTTCATATCAGTCTACTTTGATTTCAATCCCAGAATAATATTCTTTGGTACTTTCTTTTTACTTTCCAATACACCTGTGCATTTCTTGGAGTAGATTGCTTCATAAGCATTTGACTTGCTCTTGTATTATTGATTATGGGTTGAGCAAGTTCAAGTTATGTTTGAACATAAGGATGTGCATAAGGTGATGAAACTTACTCTAATGGGTATTTGTAAGCATGTATGGATATGGGTTTTCATATCTCAAATCAAATCTAAATATCAAAAAAATATATATTTGATTTTTCAGTGTCTTTTTTAAAATGCTGATTCAGCTAGTCTTGCTTTAACTGGGTTACTGCATACTCTTCTATCATTGATTGTTTTAGAAAATGACTAAGCATGTCAAACAACACTCTCAACAGTCACTCCCAAAACTTGATCCATGCCTATATGACTAAGTTGATGAATTCACAGAGAAAATAAAAAGTATGAATGTTTGGGAATTTGTTTCTTAGAATCATGTTTTTATGTTTGCCTGGGTGCTGCTATTTGCACCATTATTGCTGGAGGTTGAACAAGATGGTGCTTTGGCTTCTTTGCGACAATTTTCTGGAGCTTTTGGAGGGATTTATTTGCGTTCTATCCACATGTACACATTAATTTCCGACTTTTATTTTATGCTCTTGTTTGTGGTTCTCTTTTTTTTTTTTTGCCCCTAGGTTTCCTTCTCATACACAAGCGATAATACACTATTTGCAAATGGTATTCACCAAAGTTGACTCAATGGAATTTGCAGGAAAAATTTGCTGTGTCAACGCCAACCCTTCTGTTCAATCTTGAACTTGACACATTGCGGTATACTCTTGGCTTGGCTTAAGTTTGTGTTGTGCCTAATTTATTGTCCATGAAGTTAGCCTGCTTCTGTTTTCAGAGCTGACTTAGGTCTTCTCGGATTTCCTACCAAAGACTTGCACTATCGTTTTCTATCTCAGTTCATTCCAGTATTTTATATACGAATCAGAGAATACTCAAAGGTTTCTCTTCTGTCATTGATCTGTTCCCTCCTGTGTCAATTGCTTTTTGAATGGAGGTCTTTAATAATGTTACATTTTCTCTTAATGTTGCAAGACAGTAGCAGTAGCACCTTATATCGTAAATTACAATGGAGCATTGTTTCGCCAATACCCTGGTATGAAATTCTGTTCGTTTTCGATTAGCTATCAATTGAATAAACTGCTTTTTCTTTCTTTCTTCTAGCGTTGGTAATTGCTTTTAGGTTTTAATTGTGTGATTCCTTACAATTTTATACATAGGTTGAATATGACTGATTGAACAATAATGTGTAACAAAATCAAAATACTTGGTACCTATCTCTGATGTTTATTAGAATAAGGTGGCAATGAATATCGATTATGTTTAGAGAATGTACTGTAAGTTGATGAATAATTACCTGGATGTATTGTAGGCACGTAGATCATTGCTGATATATCACTTACATATATCATAGTTGTGAATTAAATCCATTTACATTGGTTTTGCTTACTATTTGAAAGTGTAAAAATAACCATGACATTGGTTTGAAATCTTATATTTTGCCCTTTAATCCCACTTATATCATGCGCAGGACCTTGGCAGGTGATGCTTAAACAAACAGATGGATCTTATGCCTGTGTAGCAGAGAGTGCAACACGCTTCACTCTTGGCGAGGTATATGTTCATTAAGTTCTATTAACTTCTGGCTCAAATTAACTTGATATTCTGTGGTGTTTTGTTGTCCAGACCAAAGAAGAACTATTGAGGGTCCTTGGATTGCAAGAAGAGCAAGGAAGTTCTCTAGAATTTCTTCGCAGGGGTTACAAGGTAATACTGGCCATCTGAGAATAGTTTTTTTTTTTTTTTTCCTATTTCATATATATATTTTTTTCATTTTAATTGCCTCTCTAGGGCTCTCTAGGAGTGATATCGTCCTTCTCTCGCTTTCATTGAATATCGGATGTAGATTGGGCAACATACCAGTATACATACAACTTATGACCCCAGACTGAGGTGTTGTTTGGTTAAAACCTATTTCCATGTCAAATGCACTTCAAGGAAGTTTAATTTCCGTAGGGTCATGGGGTGAGTTCAAAGTACCAACATCCCTTCAACTTCCTCTCCATCTTCTGCGCCGCGCCCCCCCCCCCCCCCCCCCCCCCCCCCCCCCCCCCCCCCCCCCCCCCCCCCCCCCCCCCCCCCCCCCCCCATCCCCACCCACCCAAAC
>CATIWJ010349768.1:0-25724 GCA_949640765.1 Croton laevigatus | reverse complement strand
GTACTTCAATCCTATAAGCTCGAAATTTCTATTAAATAGACGGATTGAATTCCTATTTTTTGAATTTCCTTTGCTTTTTCGTGCTCTGTTTTCTCTCTGTTCTTTCTTTCTTTCTTTTCTTTTCTTTTTTTTTTTTCTGTTTCTTTTCTCTTAATTGTTTCTTGTCTGATTATGTGATCTCAGATCACATTTTCTTCCTTCATTTAATTTATTTACTTTCCCTAATCCTTATCTAAATTTTATATTATTATTTAATTATTAAATTTTTTAATTATACTTATTATTTCTATTATTATTATTATTATTAATTTTTATCTTATATTTTTAATTTATAATTTATTATTATTATTATCGAAAATATTAGTTACACTAGTTCGTACGACACTGCCTATTCCAATTTCCGAGTATTACACAGTGGGAGGCATGGGCAACGGTACGGGATGGCACCACGTGCGGAGCTCTGGAAGGTGCCACATGTATAATAGGTGACCCATTGATGGTGGGACCAGGTCAAAGTCCAGCCCAGGTTCGAGACCTCTTCAACTTGGATGCTATAGAGGTCACTTGAAGGACATTCCCATTTTGGTCACATAGAGAAGTCACTCGGGCGACCTTTTTGATGATTAAGTAGGGATTTCCCTCTAGAGCCTCACCAATTGTGCCAGATTGGTCCACTAAATGGGTAAGGAGGCTTACAAAAAGTAATATAGGTGTAGATGATATTATGGTAGCTAATTTGCTTATTGAAAGCATAAAAGGATAGGATATGAAAGCTTTAAATGAAATTTTTAGTGAAGAAGAAGCTCAAATTATTCAATAAATTCCTTTATCAAGTGGTGTTATCAAGGATGGTTAGACATGGCTCTATTGGACTAAAGATGTTTATACAGTAAAAAAGTGGGTATTCTATTATACAAAATCATATTGATAATAATGTTGATTCAATATTGTGGAAGTGGTTATGGCAGTTATCTATACCACCGAAGATTATGAATTTTTTGTGGCGTGCTTTAGTCAGTTTACTTCTTGTCCGATCAGAGCTTCCTCGTCCACATTTTTAAGTTGACGTAAGCTACCCAATTTGTTTATTAGAGGCAAAAACAACACAACATATATTATTGTGGTGTGAATTTGCAAATCAAGTAGAGCAGCAAGTTACAACATTAATAAGGCCTTCATATGTTTCGATAATGGATTGGTTAGTGAGTCTAAAACCTGTACCTAATAAAGTTGAACTTCAATTTTGTTGATTTATTATTTGGAAGCTCTAGAATGCATGAAATGATTTAATTTGGAATGAAAAGTTTGTCCAGGCCATACATGTTATTGTTACAGCAAAAAAGATCCAAGCTAAATTTGTTGAAGCTCAAAATTCAAAGAAGAAAGCAACCAGGTTTGATCCTTCTTTTATTACTAAATGGAGGAAACCTTTACATGGTAATATGAAGTTAAATATTGATGCCGCTTTCGATGAGGTTACATGAACTATAGGACTTGGATGGATTTTGCGTGATGAGATGGTAGTTTTGGCGAGTGCAAAAATGATGTATGTGTCAGAAACGATTAATCCATTATTAGTCGAGGTAATGAGATTGTGAGAGACATCATCATGGCTGCGTAATAAGCAATTGTTTTATTCTGTTGAGATTGAGTCTGATTGCTTATAAATTATTCAAACATTAAACTCAAAAACGTCAAATAGTTCCTATTTTGGCTCTTTTATTTATGATTGTAAGTAAATTCTTAGTTCTTTTTCTTCCACACATAATGTATGATTATCATGCTCTTTTATTTTTCACTCTCTATTTTCCTTCCTTTCATATTTTTCATTCTCCAAGCATAAGGTGAAAAATTATTTAATCAATTGAAAAATCCAAATGTAAAAAAAAAAAAAATTCATAACATTTGAATAGTAAAATGATAAAACTATTTGAAGTTGGATTTCTTCATTAATCAATTAAGGAGGTTGGTAATTTCAAATGTTTTCATACTATGGTCTATGGGTTTATTTGACATTTTGAAAACAATGGGGACACAAATGAAAATTTTCAAAGTTCATAGGATTCATCTGGCATTTCTCAAAATTGGCTTACAGCGCAATCAACACCCAAACTAATCGATAAGGACTCTATTTTACTCTAATAGTAATAGTATTATCTATTACTAATACTATTATTATTATTATTATTATTTAAAAAAATAAAAGAAAACACGTTTCCATCAACAAGAAAGCACAAAACAAAAGCAAAGAACCGTTTCTCTTTCTCCCTCTCCATCTGGAAGGTCAAAACTACCAAACCAAACACAATCAAAATCCAATTTCTCGTCGGAGCTTGCCATATTTCTCTTCGTTGGTACTGAGCTCTTTATGCTATCGCCGATCGCGGTGGCTAGATTTTCCTGTTCCCGGTAACTTCCCGGTGGCCGGTGAATTTTGGCTGAATAACTTTTGGACAGTGTTTTGATTTATTATGAAGAATAACAGCAAGGGGAACAATAATAGTAAGAGTAACAGCAATGGCTTTCTCCCAAATTCTTTGAAATTCATTTCATCTTGCATTAAAACCGCCTCATCCGGTGTTCGGTCCGCCAGCGCTTCCGTCGCCGCTTCTATCTCCGGTGATAATCAAGATCATAAAGACCAGGTATCTTTACACGTTCTTATCATGTTAAATTGTTAATCCTTGACTTTTAGTTTCCTTTTTTTTTCGCTTATTTATTAATATTTGATGCTACTTACCGAAATTGACATATTGAATAGGCTTGGTTTTTGAATTTAATTCCCTTGACTTTATAATTGAAATATGTTTGGTTGGTAAGTTAAAGAGCAAGTTGAAGCAAAGAAAGAAAGATGCAGTTTATTTACTGAAATGTATTTTGAGTAAGATCAGTTTGATTTTTAGTCATATTGTAGTTAAAACTCCTCTGTGTTCTGCAATCTTTTCTCTCGTTATTTTCCTTTTTGTTAAGAAATATAATCGATTTGTGTTCTGAATATGATGGTCCGGAATTGTATAATATAATTGGTCAAAATTTCCATATGTATTCATTGGACGACTAACATTTGATCTCTGGTATTGCAATTAGTTTTATTTCGGGACTAAGAGCTGTTTCTTGTGAAATGAACTGATCAATTGCTCCCCACAAGTATTACATGCACCTTTGCATAACTAGGAAGCAAATGTCTTTAACTCAGCTATAATTTCGTTTTGGTTGAAATAGTTGAATAGAAGAGCACAATTCAGAATGAATTATTTAGTCTTTACATATTCTAGCTCATTTTTAAAATTTGTGGAAAATCCATCATTTTATTTGTTGTTGGTGAACCAAAATTATTTCTCATTTGAATCATCTGTAAAATGCTTTTGATAAGGTATGTTTTGTACTGTCCAGATAACACAACACAATGGAGACTCAATCATGTTTCTTAAAAGTGTTTGACTGTTTGTTGACTTAGTGTTGAAGATTTAGTTGTAGAGGCTGAAGAACAGTATTAAAAAGATACAGACAGTGAAAGCTTTATCCTAATCTTGGGCGATTAGCATATAATTTAGCCTAGTCTTGGGCCATTAACATATAATTTAGCCTAATCTTGGGTCATTAACATGTAATTGAGCAAGTCAACCTTACCATCATTAAATGAATTTCCGAGTTTTTTAAAATCTTTTGTGGTCAAAAGTTTGCTTATAACCTCGTTTTGCATACTTGTTTGTAAATGTTTAATGTCAATTATTATCTTATGCCTAGGAGCTTGATATGCAATTCTATGATCCGATAGGTACTTTGGGCTTCCTTTGACAGACTAGAGCTTGGTCCATCTTCCTTCAAACATGTTCTCTTACTTGGGTATTACAATGGTTTTCAAGTCATTGATGTCGACGATGCCTCCAATGTTGTTGAACTTGTTTCCAAGCGTGATGTCCCAGTTACATTTTTACAGATGCAGCCTTTCCCTGCAAAATCCGAGGGCTGCGAGGGATTCAGAGCATCACATCCTATGCTTTTGGTTGTTACATGTGGTGAATCAAAAAGCTCAAGCCCAATGCTTAGTGGGAGAGATGGATTGATTAGAGATGGCTATAATGAGCCTGAAATGGGAAGCCTTCCCATTTCTCCTACAGCTGTGTGTTTTTACTCACTAAAATCTCATAATTATGTTCATGTTCTCAGATTTCGTTCGACAGTATATATGGTTAGAAGCAGCCCACATATCGTGGCTGTGGGCCTTTCAACACAAGTAAGGACAAGCTTATATTAAATGTTTACCAAGTAGCTCTTAATACAGTTGTGTGTGAGGTTAGTTTTTAACATTTATTTTCAGAACCAGGAGAGTCAAGACTTAGGATGAATGCAGGACTGCTGCCACTTAATCTGGACATTAATTGCTGGAAGTTTTTTCTTTCTAGATTGATTATTATGTTAGTTTAATTTGGATAAGTTAATAATTAGACCTAATCATTTTAAACTCAGATAACTTTTTCCCCATATTGTGCAGATATATTGTTTTGATGCTCTGACTCTCGAGAACAAATTCAGTGTCCTCACATACCCTGTTTCTCAGTTTGGAGGCCAAGGAATTGGAGGGGTAAACATTGGATATGGTCCAATGGCTGTGGGTCCTCGGTGGTTAGCATATGCTTCTGACAATCCACTAGTGCCAAACACAGGCCGTTTAAGTCCACAAAGTCTTACTCCTCCGCTAGGTGTCAGTCCGTCAACTTCACCAGGCAGTGGGAGTTTAATGGCTCGATATGCAATGGAATCTAGTAAGCAAATAGCTTCTGGGTTGATAAATTTGGGCGACATGGGTTATAAGACTTTGTCTAGATACTATCAGGAACTTATACCCGATGGGTCTAATTCTCCTGTATATTCAAATTCAACTTGGAAAGTCAGTCGGGGTGCAGCTCATTCTTCAGAAACTGATAATGCAGGAATGGTTAGTTTTTGGCATGCTAACTCAACTTTAACTGATGTCCTGAATATTATTACTTATAAATGGTACTTAATTATTTCTTTAATTTGGCTTGTGTGTGACACATTTTGTATGTGGATCATCTATTTAAGTGTAAGTTCCCAGGTGAATGATTTTCTAAAGTGTAATATGGCTATAAATTTATCATTTACTGAAGAACAAGTTCTAGAGGGGTGCGTCAGTTTTCTAAATATACTATTATATGCATGTCATCATAGTACTTGGGAATCACTTGGGTGTGAAGATTTTTCTCTCTTATTAAGTGGCGCATTGCAGGTTGTTGTGAAAGACTTTGTTTCCAGAGCTGTGATATCACAATTTAGGGCTCATACTAGTCCCATTTCTGCTCTCTGTTTTGATCCAAGTGGTACACTCTTGGTGACTGCCTCAATTCATGGGAACAACATAAATATATTCCGGATTATGCCTTCCTTTTCTCAAGGTGGAACAGGCCCTAAGAGTTATGATTGGAGTTCTTCTCATGTACATCTCTATAAGCTCCATCGTGGCCTTACATCAGCTGTATGTTCCAGGTTTTCTGTTCTTTCCAAAATTGCTATTTTTGTTTAAATGTTCATGCAGATATTTCTCTGCTCATTTTTCAGGTAATACATGATATTTGCTTTAGTCATTATAGTCAGTGGATATCCATTGTTTCATCCCGGGGAACTTGTCATATTTTTGTGCTTTCACCTTTTGGCGGTGAGAATGTTCTTGAAATACATGGTTCACACATGGATGGACCTAGTCTTTTACCAGTTTTATCTCTACCATGGTGGTCCACTCCATCGTTCATTGTAAACCAGCAATCCTTTTCTGCACCACCACCTCCAACTGTTACCCTGTCCGTGGTGAGCAGAATAAAGAATAATAACTCTGGCTGGCTCAACACAGTTAGTAATGCTGCATCTTCTGCTGCCAGAAAGACCTTAGTCCCATCTGGTGCTATTTCTTCAGTGTTCCATTGCTGTGTACCTCAAAATATGCAACCTGCTTACTTGAAAAATGTTCATGCTTTGGACCACATATTGGTATATACTCCTGGTGGTCATCTTGTTCAATATAAATTGCTGTCATCAGTTGGGGGAGAGTCCGGTGAAGTTACTTCAAGAATTGGTCAAGGTTCTCCTGCGCAGATACAAGATGAGGAATTGCGAGTGAATGTTGAATCTGTCCAATGGTGGGATGTTTGCCGAAGAACAGATTGGCCAGATAGAGAAGAGTATATTTCTGGAATTACTCTAGGCAGACTTGATACGGACCTTTCCATGGGAGCTTCTGATTGTGGAGATGATGATGCTGCGCACATGGAATTGTTCAAGTCTCATGAACCATCTCACTTGTATCTTTCAAATGCAGAGGTACAGATGAGCTCGTGGAGGATCCCACTTTGGCAGAAGTCTAAGGTATTTGTTGCTATGTAATTGTTAGGTGCCTATAATCTTCGCTTTTCTAATATGCTTATGTTTGATTCTTTTGTTATTCAGGTGTGTTTCTACATGATTAGTCATCCTGATGCAGCAGAAGATGAGGCCATTGAAGATCATGCATGTGGAGAAGTAGAAGTAGAGAAGTTCCCTGTTCAAGAGGTCGAAATCAAGCGGAAGGATTTGTTACCTGTTTTTGACCATTTTCACAGGACTCTACCTAATTGGAATGACAGGTGTGTTCACATGCTTTCTGCATTCTGATAAGTGATAACAAGTAGTAACTAATATTGAGGTTGCCTTGATCATTAATCACTGTGAGTGTTGACTTGCATCTTCCACGTTTGTTGCCTTGGGTCAACACTCATTTTCAGTAGCAGTGATTTACGTTTTTAGGGTGGTGCAAACTCACAGTTTTGGTATCTGATTTTGCTATGTTTCAGGAATGTTATGGTCAAATTTTTTGAATATAAATTACTTATGACTCTAGTGGAAGTATGAAGTGCTGCTTGTTGATAATTGTCCTTGTAATTTGTTGTTCTACTTTGGTTTGAGTTCTAGCACTTCAGAGCACGAAAAGGCTATTCATTGATCTTCTGAAGATAAGTCTGCTTGGGGTTGTGCTGGCAGATTAACAATGGGTCTTGCCCTTGTCACATGAATATGCTTATTCACTGTAGAGGGGCATTAACACATTCGAAGCTTTTCTGCCAGAAAGAAATTTTTTTAACAGACTATAACCTCAATAATAATTATATCCTGTGTAGTTGTTTGTCTCAATTGTCATGGGCATTTCACGTTTCATTTCATCTTTCCTTTCAGTGTCTACATTGCTTGAATGTTTTCTGCTTCTCAATGACTTTGGTGTGAAAAACTTAGGATAATAATTGAGTCTTTCTGTTTAGAACTGGTTACCTTGCCTATACTAGAGCATAAAGGTTCAACCTATCAATTCCCTGATCTTGTAATAATCTGAAGATTCTTGGACTTGTTTGGTTCCTAAATAAATCATGTTTTTGTCCTGTTTGGTACCTTAAATAGAACATGTTTCTGCTAAATTCCTTTAAAAAATCACGATTTGATGTTTTCGGCAGGTTTCTAGCTGGTGAAAGATACTCAACCTCGTCCACTGGTTCACATGAAGGTAAAGAGTCAGAAGATGGTGTTATTTCTTACTCCAGGCTAGTCTCAAATGTTTCAGCTGCAAACCCTAATGGCGGTACGTTGATTCTGAATGTAGATGCTTGGCTTTTCTACAAACTAGGTGTACATCCGCATGACGCGCAAGTTATATAATTTTATTAATTATTAAATTTTTTTTATTGTTTAATTTTTTTTTTGAAGAAATTAATTAATTATATTTATTTGCATTTATATATAATCACATGTTTTAAAATAAATTTCTATGGCATAAATTATTAAGTGATTCATACACGTGTACGTACACAAACGCAAGTCTTCACTTATTTTAATATCCCACAAACACACAGATGCACTTATTTTAGGCACTTGTATTGTTAATATTATTAGTTTGAATAACAATCTATTCAAATTTTTTTAATTTATTATTATTGTAAATTAAAAGAGATATCATAGGATATAAAATGGAGTTCTATAAATCATAAATATAATTCATTTGTTTGGGACTAAGGCTTGTTGTTGTTGTTGTTAGAAAATGGACAAATTAAATTATTTATTATTAATTTGATAAACCTATTACTAAGATAAATAATAACAAAAATTTAAAATACTTTAGTATTGATAATGCAAATTTATTATAAATTAATATTAATTTTTTTATTACTTAATCTTTAAAATAGTATTAAATTTTTTCCATTTTATTAACTTGTAAATAAAATGAATATTTATGAAGAGAGTATAAAAAATTATTTTCTTCTATTAATTTAATAAATTTATTTATAAATAATTATAAAACATTAAAATATTTTAACATTAAAGTATAAATATATTATAAATTATTGATTATTACTCAAAAAAAAAATGAAAGGTTGCCATACATTGAATATAATTAATTTAAAATTTGAAAATTTAAAAAATTGACAACTAAGCAATTCTTCTTACTCAATTTGCCACGTCATAAACCTTTCTTTAGCTTTTATATATGTTATTCATATGTCAGTGTCTCATTTTTGTTCTTGGCAATTTCACCAGGATCATCAACAAAATTTTACCCACTTGTTCTTCAGTCTGGTAATGCTACTGCTGATGGAGGGATTTCGGTTTCTGCATCGCCCGTGTCTTACAAAATTACTTCTAACAGAGATAGTGGTTCTGGTTCTTTTGAACAATCCCAAATGGGTATCTCCCCGGAGGATAGTAATTCTATGGACGCTAATGTAACATCTTTAACAAATGGTTCCCTTTCAACTGGACGAGCAATTGCAAAAGAAGTTCAGTCATCAAACAGTGGTTTGACCAGTGAAGCTTCAAACACAAACTCTAACCGTTCTGACTTGAGTATGAACATTGTAGATGAAACACCAACAAATGATTCTTTGGATTTTGAAACATTTTTTAAAGAGGGTTACTGTAAAATAGCTGCCTTAACTGAATGTCGTAAATCAACTGAAGCCAGTTTTTTGGACAAGATCAATGGTCCCTGTGATTTAGAAAAATCTGAAGAAGATGGCGATAACGACGATATGCTTGGAGGTGTTTTCGCATTCTCTGAATAAGGTAGGCTGAATGTATCATCTAAACATGCATATACCCTCTCATCGGCTTCCACAAAATTAGGTTTGAATTAAGATTGGTAGTTCTTTCATATTAGATTGGACAAAAGAGCCTTGGTCTAACTCTATTGCAAAAAGACAGAAAATCAAATTTGTTTACTTGTTATTTTCAAATCTGTTGAAGTTTTCTGTATTTTCTGCCTGCAGGTTGATGCACATCTCTTACTATTTACACTGAAGAACAATCTGTTGGTCAAAAATCAAACTAATGAATGGTTAGATGCTAATTGATAAAAAGCTCCAGGTAATATCCTCTCAACATTGGGAATGTTTACTGACTAATTAATTGAAGACTTGCCAATGCAAATGTCTGGCTCCTCGTCTTCTAATTCTCATGTACATGCTGTAAATTGACAGTCATGAATCATAATACAAATTATTTGTGTGGAAGGGATTCATTCAGTGCTTTGTATTCATTCTTCAAAGGGAAAAGGAATAGAAATAAAAAAAAAAAAATTCAGAAGATTTTATTTTACATATTTCTCTCTTACCTGTTTTTCAAGTGGTTTTCTCTTGCTGGGTTGAAATTGATGTTTTTGGTTTACTTGTATGCATATTCAACCCATTACACCACTTATAATGCATGTGATAGGAGGTTGTTGGAACATATTATATCTCCTGAAAGTGTTTTGACATGGTTTAAAAATTCCAATTAGTCAATGACTAGACGCTGGTAGTGGTTTTCTTGGATGAAAATATAGATTAGAATCTGTTGAAATGTCATGTTAGATTTGTACGTAACAAGGATAGCTCGTAGCAATAACATTTACAACATTCTTGTTTATGTTTTTTTTTTTTCCCAAACATTCTTGTTTATGTATTTTCACAAGAAAACCAAACTGAAAACAGAAAGAGAGGAGCCAAAATAAGACAACAAATAATGGTGGTACTAAGTGAGGGTTGGTACTGAGATAGGAACATTCATTCAAGACTGGACTTTGGATGCCGAAACATCCCACATCTTTGTATTGTAGTGGCCTGCAATGGTAGCTATATTTATGGCCCCAAATCTGCTATTAAAAATGACTGGCCCCATTTCGATTCGTGATCATATCAACTATTAATATTGGAGAGGCAAATAAACAAGCGATTCTAGTCAGTCAGTCTTTGTAAGTATACAACACCTTTCAACAGTAACTACGTATGTATCCATCATTTACCGATTAGGCAATTACCATCTTCATTTTTTTTTTTTTTTAGGCCTAAGGCAATTACCATCTTATCTACAAGTAATATATGGAAATAGGGAGGGAGGGAGGGAAGGTTTAGCCAAGGTTAATGTGCCCAGACTAGATCCTGGTTTTGTCACTCTTTCTCCCTCTCTTTCCTTGTACCTATGTTTAATAAGACAAGTAAGATGTTTTATATTTTGATGTTGCTCAATATTTTTATCATCAACATTCAATTTTAAAAGTGGAAAAAATACAATTTTGTCTCCGTATTTTATAATATTTAACTCTTCTATCCGTCATTTTTAATATTCGACTCATTTGCAATGGGAAAAAAAAAAACCATTTGATTATTATCGATGCGTCAGTTTTATAGGTTTTCTTACCGATTTCCATTGTGCTTCCACTACCATTTCTGTTGTGCTTCCGCTCCGATTTCCATTGTGCTTCCGCTCTAATTTTCGTCATACTTTCATTTTCGGTTCCGCTGTACTTCTGTTTTAATTTTCGACGTGCTTCCACAATGTCATTAACTGAATTTTTAGATTTTTCTGAGGGTGCTTTTGAAAACAAAAGTAGAAAACACTGAAAATTGAAACACAAAAATGTTAGTTTCAAAAAGGCCATTAGGGCGTTTCCGCAATGTGATTAGCACATTTTTGACTTGCTTCCACATAAATACTTAACTCTAATTCAAAAAATTAATATTAATTTCTTTGTTGAAAAATGTCCCCATTTTGAAAAAATATGATTTTATCAAGGTTAAAATTTGAACCCATGACCTTTAGAAGTAGTAAAACACACATTTTCACTGTTTAACAAGCTAAATCAAATTTTAATATTTCGTGAAATTATATATATGTCATACTCCATCAAACCTCCACCTTTCTCCAACTGACTCCCGTCATACTGTTGACCACCGCCGCAATCGTCGTACCTTTGCCGGCAGGTCACCAAAATTTTCACCGGTTGCCTGAATTTTTAATGGCCGGTCGCCGAACCACCGCTGGTCGGTCATCCAAAATCAATAATATTTTTTAATTTTTTTATTTAAAAAAATTAAAATAAAATTAAAAGATATGGAGAAAAATAAAAATAAAAAAAAACAATTATACTATTTATTATATTTTTAAAAAAAATTTGTGATATTTACTCAACTAAACTTAAAAAAATATATTATTTACTTATTTTTCACATTTCATGTATGCAAAGTAGGGTAGCGATGGGTTAAGTGAAGTAGGCCCAAGTTTATTCACGCGAACACATAAAATAATTTTCAAGGACAGGTCAACAACACTCTACAAGACTTCTAATTCACGCGAGGCCCCACCAATAATTTTCCATATAATTACAATTTTATACCATTTTACAAAATTTTGTATGCAAAATTAAGGTTGCCTGATTGAAGCGAAAAATACTAGCATCCAGGGGACGTAGAAATTAACATGTTGGTGAAAATATGATACTATCTCTATTTTTATTTAATAAAAATTTTAGGGCAAAATTAGTGTTCTAAAATAATACAAATTTTTGCTATTTTAGTAGAATTAATATCATTTTACCCTTTATCATTTAGTTGGTTGGATTTGAGAAAAAATGACTATTTTAGTTCTACTATTCGTTATTTAGTGGGTTGGATTGGAAAAAAAAAAAATTATTTTAAAGTGAATGTCAGACTCGTGCAGAAGGTGACAGAAAAAATAAAGAAAGTGCGTAATTTCTAGTAGAGAATAGTTAAGTCACGGTTGTAAATAGTTTGAGTGCAAAACTTGAAAAGTTGTGCCTACGTATAATGCTAACAGTTGTGGGTTATGCGAGAAATGTTACAAAATGATGCATATCAAATAACACATGCATACAACAAATTCAGCTAATTATGAAGAAAAAGATGCATAATCGATGCAACCAGAATGGTGCATATGTAGGTTGGTATTATACATTTTACACCCATATTTAAAAAATGGTCACAATCGATTTGTAAATTACGATAGTTCTCAATATAGACCCTATTTTTCTAAAGAAGGGAGATTAAAGAATTAAACTCCCAACTACGCAAAATCAATTAAAGTGCACTTTACTCAAATTTGTATAGCAGGCTGTTAAATTCGTTCAATTTCTTTTCAAAGTCTAGACAATGAAAGTTGGAGGGATAATGAAAATTTCATTTTCCGTTTTCAAAAAGAGAGCTTAGACCATATTTTCAAAAATGATTGTGACCTACTCTTTCAATATGGGTGCAAAATGTCTAATAACATCCAACATATGCATCATCCTAATTGCATTTTAATGATTTTGTATCATAATTGACATATTCATTGAATGAATTTTTCATTTATTCTGCATGATTTTCTATCACTTAGCATTTTACTCTTAACATATAGCTTAATTACTTGGTTACATTTTTTCATGTTTTACATCCAAAATATCCGCAAGCGTTACCTACCTCTGCTTTTTTATAAAACACGTGCCTCTGCTAGTGTCACCATCTGCTCCATACTGACATCTCTACTAAAATATTCATTTCACCATCATGTACAGATAATATATGATAAATTTTGCACAAAAAAAGCCTCCTCTCTCCTACTTTAGAGGGTAAAATAAAAAGAAAAATATGGATGAGTTTTGGAAAAACTGTAAAAGTCTATATTAAATATATTTCCATAAGCTATTTTTAGTGTTTATTTTATAAATATCAATAATTCTCATAATTGAATAATTTTTTATTTTAAATAATAAAAAAAATTTTTCTCATATTTTTGCATAATAATAAAAAAAAGCATGAAATTATATATATATATATATATAAAAGAATAGAATTAAGAAAAAGTTTTTATTTTATATATTATTTATATTTATTAATAAAAAAATTTTAAGCAAGTAGCATAGAAATAAAACAAATAAAATTATTTAAAATTTAATTATGTAAATATTTATAAATAATATTAAAAAATTTATAAATTTTTTAAAAATATATGTTAAAATATTAAATGTTTAAAAATTAAATATATATTAAAATATATTATACTATTACATTGATAGAAGAATCAGGTAAAATTAAATAATAATAATAATACTAACAAAATATAACAAGCGAATGATGGTTTCATTTAATTTATATATGATTTAAGAAAATCTATTTTATTGTGTATTTTTATAGTAGATAAGTTAATCTATGAATGGAATAAGTCATTTATTAGTGTGAGGGTTGGGGGATTGATTTGCAATTCTTCTTAGTTTTTTTTTTTTCAACATAGATATAACTCACGCATCTAAACGTGGAAAAGTGAATTCGAATTCTATCCGTTTAGATATGAGAATATTTACCAACTCTGTTAGACCCAACCACAATTTCTAGTAGTTTTGAGTTGTGAAAATCTTTGATGACATATTTATACAATTTTGAGTTTTTTAGAGTCTATAGGAAAGGTTGGAATTGAATTTCGCTTTTATGGAAAAATCTGAGATGGTATTCACGTTCACATTCTCTTATTGGTTCAACTTTCAATATTGTTGCAACCTCACAGCTGGTTCCAATTTCTTTATTACTGGTGAAAAAAAAAAAAACAAAACAAAAACTGGTTCCAATAATATGAAAATGTTCCCCCACATCAATCTCTCTAAATTTGACACGTTTTCTCCATTAGAAGCAAAATTGCAAAAAATAAAAATAAGACTGTTTGTATTTCCATCTCACACATTTAATTATATAATACTTTTTTTTTTCTTGGCAAGTCATTTCGCGCACTGTATTTCTGCTCAATAGATTGAAATTAAGACAAGTTATTATTTACTTTAGCAATGGCTTCATATTCTACTCTAAACTCATTGCTACATTTTATGTTTTCATTCAATATGCAAAATTTTAGTACTATTTTGGATGGTTTATCAAATGTAATAGCCAAAACAATGCATGGACAGCAGAATAGCAAATTTGATGGGAGAAGTTTCCTAAGATAAAGGCCACGGAGTCATATAAGCGAAAGGTTAAGAAAAAGAAATATGAATATTATATATTGTAAGAAAAAAATATGGGTGAGTTAGAAATCAATGAAGCTCTATAAGAAGGCTAATTATTTCATGTACTCCTTTTTTTTTTTTTTTTCCAATCTTTTCTGTTAAGAATCTGGGCCTAACTCACCTGAAAATCCAAGTTTACAGGTGAGGATTGCCCAGCCTTATAAATCTCATTAAGACCCTACTCCTTTTCGATGTGAGATTCTTTCATTTTCAGTATTAAAGTGAAATTATTATCCTTAGAATTTTATTTCATTTTTTTGTTTTAATCTTTAGAACTTTCCTATGACATGGAGCTAAGACATCACTTCAAGTCTTTCAGTTTTATCAATATTATTTTAAGCAATAAAGAGACGTTGAGTTTATGTTTTTTAAATAATATTCCGTGATGGAAAAAGCTTTTCATCTCGACTCTCGATTTCGAGACGGGGAGAAACACGCTAACGTGAAAGTGAAAATAATGAAGGGAACAGTGAAAATAACATTATTTTCACTTTCACATTAGAGTGTTTCCCGTCTCGAAATCAAGACGCGAGACATGTAGCCTTGCTCATCCGTGATTTTCATTTCTAAAAAATATGAGTACATTTTATTATAATTATAGATAAATTTAGAATAAATAAAAAATACAATAATAACATTACTAAACGCTAAAAAATTTATACCTAAATCTTCGATACTTTATTTGGTGATATTCTTGAACTACAATTCAATTCTTCTTACTAACGTTCTCCTCTATACAAGAAGAAAATCAACATCTTACTAAAGATGGTCGAATTCTCATAAAGAAAAAACTCACAGTCACCTCAAAATTGAGAACAAAACTCCTATTAGAAGAATAATAATAAAAACAAAATATAAAAACATCATATCTACTAAAGAATTAATAGATTTGAAATTATTTGCTAAAAAAAATAAACAAAATAACAATTGGAGGGACTACTAACAGCAATCCAAAATTTATGTTTTTATATTCGAATATATAATATTTCAAAGGGGAAGATTCATTAAATTAATATAACGTAATCTAATTAAATCACTATTAATATAAAAAAGAAATATGGCATTGGATGCACTTTTAAATGATTTTTAAAAACTTCATTTCACATTTTAAATAAAAAGATAGTGGTTTTTGCCTTTTGGTATAACAATAAGGCTCTTTTGAGTTTTCATGGAAATAATTGTTCATAGGTGATTCTTGAGTAGATTGAGCCCTTCAACCAATTGTATTACTTTTACATTTTAATTGCTCAGTACTTTTACATTAGACAATTTTGGAAAATTTTTTTATGTTACTGGCTTAAAATTTTTAAATTCAAAACTTGACAGCAATATATACAGCACCATACATGCTGGAAACCAATAAATTAAGAATCCGGTAGTGGGTCCAAAAAATATAATGTTTTAGCTAATTCCCAAGTTCACGATTGAAAACTTCTCAAATTACTTTTTTTTATTTTATTTTTTAAAATCAGTTTATAGATTATTTATACATAGCATAGTCCCAAGTTCAAATGTTATATGTTTTAGTTTGTGGGACTCAATGCAAGCAATCTGTAACGTGATTTGAAATTTTTTTTTTAAAAAAAAAGAATTTTAATGGAGTCTCCATTGAAAGCAGATAAGACCATATTTTTGAAATTTTAGTTGCCTCTTTTGGATAAGTTAAACCAAAATATTATGTTAAAAAAAAAAAGAAAAATTATAATTTTATCTTTATATATTGTCCTATATTTTTTAAAATGAACTTTTTTATCCTCATATTTTAGAAAATATAGTGACAAAAATTAACAAGTTGTGTGTTATTTGAATCATTTTTTTTCTGATTATAAATATAGCATTAGTTTTAACTAAAAAAACATATATTTGCTAGAAATACTTAAATATCGTTCGATGAATTGATTATTTTTTAATTTTTTAGCATATTGATGTTGTTTCAATCAAAATTAATGTTATATTTGTAATCAAGGCAAAGAAAAATTCAGATAAAACATGATTTATTAATTTCCGTTATTGTTTTTGACGAATAATATAATTTTTCTAAAATACGAGAATAAAAAAGTCTATTTCAAAACGAGAACAAAAAAGTCTATTTCAAAAAATATATATTAAATAAAAATACAAGCACAAAATTATAATTTTCCCTTTTAAAAAGAAAAACTGAAAGTAAAAAATGCTAATATGAAAGGTAAATGGTACAAGGATTCTGAGAAAATGCAAAAAAAAAAAAAAAAGAAAAGAAGCAAAAGAGAAGAGTGACTTCACAGTTAAATATTATTATTATTATTATTATTAGGAAAAAAGATTATTCAATCACTAATATTTTTTTTGTTATAATTATTATTTTATCAATTTTTTTAGTTTAATTGCTCTGCCATCATTATCATTGAACCTAAATGTACAATTTAGTTATTGCATCCCTAATTTTGATATTTTGCCGTTAATTCGGCAACAGTAGCATATATAAACAAGAAAAATTTACATAAACATCCCTAGGTTTTAACCTATTCGACATTTTTCTCCCTGTTTATTTTTTTTTGACAAAAATCTCCTTGCGTTAAAAATCTGTTAACAATTATACCCTTATGTCTAATTTTTCTGTTAAAATAATGATATAAGGACTAAAATGTAATTTTGATGGGCAATTTTGAAAAAACTAAAAAATTAAGGGATTGATTTTGAAAAATTTCCCATAAACTTCATCTTTCTACCTTGAGAAACCCTAGCCGCCGCACTCCATTTTCGGCCGTCAATCCCTTTCGACCGTCGAACACTTTAACATTTTTCCCACTGCCAGAACCTTCCTTTCTCCCTTTTTTCCTTCCGGTCTCTATTTCTGTCCTTTCAAATTAGGTTCGTCTTCTCTCCTTTGTGCCTCGTCAAATTCAAATTTGAAATCGAAAAATCTCCAATCAAATCCCATTCGAATCGGTCTTCAAATCTCTCTCAATCAGATCATAGAATCTCCATTCGAAATCATCTTTCTCCCCTTCCATCAGATCGTGAAATCATGTTCGTTAAAATCCTCAAATCACTCTACTGCTTTGTATCTTCAAATCGTAAAAAGAGTGATGTCTTCAGCGATTTCACTGCTGTTGGGTTCGAAAGTTGTTGAACGGTGATGGAGAAGCACTGAACGACGACCAGATAGTGAAGGTTGGTGTTCGAACGAAAAAGCAGAAAGCTTCTAATCGTGCGATAGTAAGATGGTGGTTGTTGAGGGCGGCGGTAGAGATGAGAGGTTGAAGAAGACATTTTTCAAAACCAATCCCTTCATTCTTCAGTTTTTTCAAAATCGCCCATCAAAATTACATTTTAGTCCTTTTACTATTATTTTAACAGAAAAATTAAACAAAAGGGTATAACTGTTAACAGATTTTTAACTCAATGAGTTTTTTGTCAAAAAAAAAATAAACAGGGAGAAAAATGTAGAATATGCTAAAACCTAAAGAGGTTTTTGTAAATTTTCCTATAAAAAATTACATAATTGGCCTCTCAAGTTGATTGGAATTTTTCATTTTTAACCTTTTTCACTACTTTTACACTTAATAAATGTAAAATCAGAATATAAAAATTTTAAATTATAATATAAAAAATATTTATATTAATATAGACCTAAAATTAGAGTGGCTCATTTTACTCGATCCAATGGTTATTTGCACTGCTCCGACCCGCACCGAGGGATTTTACATGATCCGCAAGTGTATGGGCGAATTTGGGTTTGGAAAAAAAAACTCACTATAGGTTCAGGGCGGAGATGGGTTTTTTACTTCTTAACCCGAACTCGCCATGCATAAGGTCATTATAGTAATTGTATATTATATTTCAAAAACCCTAAGCAGAAATCTTCTTTCCTTTCTCCTCTTCCTTGCCATCTTCTTTCATCTTCTCTTCCATACTTTCTCTTCCACCATTTTTGGAAATCATTCTCAGCCACTAATCATGTTCCCATCTTGTTAAAGAAAGAAGAAAATTCTAAATTACTACTTAAAATCAAAACGCATGCACATTGTTTTTGCTTAAATAAATGAACCTATCAAAAGTTTGCATTTTGAACTAGGTTGATTCTTTTCTCTATTTTCTCAAATGGGTAAAGCTATGCATCGGTCGGGTTCGGGGGTCAACCCGACCTGAACCCACCCAATCCAAAAATCCAAATTTCTTTCATATTTAAACTCGAACCAAACCGATCAATCCGACTAAACCGAACCGACCGGTTTCAGTTTGCTTCGGTTCAATCGGGCCTCGATTTGATTCTAGAAATCTCATATATGATGTTTTTAATGTTTGTTTGCTGAAAAAAAAGGAAAAAGGGAAAAAAACAACTTTTTTGTTAATTTTTAATAAACTCGAAAATCTGCAATCCTACACCTAATTTGATATGCGAATTCGCGATTCGCAAATTTGAAATCTTAGCGCGGTACAGGGTGGGTTACGAGTTTCCTGAAATCCGGCCCGAACCCTCCCAGCTATCGACCCTACCTAAAGTACACAAAAAAAAATTTAATTTGATAAAATAAAAATAAAAAATCACTATTATTATTTTAAACATTTTTTATTAGTAACTAAAAATTGTTATTGAATTTTCTTCGAAACATTAAAATAATAATACACTAAAAATTTTTAGCGACTTTTCTTTAAGTGATTTGTCGTCATTATGTGACAAACTTCTCTTTATTTAGTGAATTGTATTATAATTGCTTCTTGCACGATTCAAAGATGCATAATTTTTAATCTGGAGCATTTATAAGCTTGAATCTGTTTGTGGTATGAAAAATGTCAATTAGGTGTTTTTGAAATAATTATAGATATAAATCAAAATAATTTTTCATACCATTTTTTATTCTAAAAGAGTCAAAATAGAAATAATCAAGGGAAATTTACAATTTCCTCCCTAAGTTTATGCACCTCCAACATTTTTCTCCCTGTCTTTTTTTTGGGACAAAAAACTCCCTGTATTTTAATTCTGTTGATAAAAATACCCTTCTGTCTAAATTTTCTGTTAAAATAACTTTTAAAGGATCAAAATGTAATTTTACAGCCCATTTTGAAAAAAATTAAAGAAATGAAGGACTGAACTGAAATTAAATTAACCGAACTCCTTCTTCAACCTCCCGAAAACGCAGGCCGCCGCCGCCATGAATGCACTATTCACCGTTTAGCTTCAAATCGACTTTCCGGCGTTCCTAGTGGTCGGATGCCAGATCCAAAGGCACCGATCGACTCCTCTCGACGGGAGCTTTCAATTGACGTAGGGCTTGTTGCCTGAAAATGCCAGTTCCGGCGACCAAAGAGAGAGGGCGAGATTCATCACATTATTCACCGTTTAGCTTCAAATTGAATTTCCAGCGTTCATGGTGGTCGGATGCCAAATCCAAAGGCACCGGTCGACTCCTCTCGACGAGAGCTTTCAATTGACGTAGGGCTTGTTGCCTGAAAATGCAAGTTCCGGCCACCAAAGAAAGAGAGAGAAGGCGAGATTCATCACACTATTCACAGTTTAACTTCAAATCAATTTTTCGGCGTTCCTGGTGGTCGGATGCCAGATCCAAAGGCACCGGTCGACTCCTCTCGACGAGAGCTTTCAATTGACGTAGGGCTTCTTACCTGAAAATGCCAATTCCGACGACCGAAGAGAAAGAGAAATGGCGAGACATTATTCACCGTTAACTTCAAACTGATTTTTCGACAACCTCCGATGGTCGGACAACGAAAGTGAGGACAGATTTGGACTCCTTTCATTCTCAGCTTTCAGACGGTGGTGGAGTCGCTACCGATCTATAGCCAGAACAGAAAACATGTTGAAATGGCAACCGGCGAGAGGTTGAAGAAGAAGGTAAAATTTCAAATCCATCCTTCATTTGTTCATCATTTTCAAAAAGACTCATAAAAATTACATTTTGGTCCATTTTAACAGAAAAAATAGACAGAAGGACATTTTTTACAACGAAAATATAAATCAGGGAGTTTTTTTTCGGGAAAAAAAAAAGACAGGGAGAAAAATGTAGAAATAGGTAATACATAGGGAGGAAATTGTAAATTTCCTAATAATCAAAATAAAAATAATTATTTTGATTTATATATATAATTATTTCTTTTAAATAATCGGAAAGAATCAAACCAAACTCCGAATTATCATCACTGGATAAATTATTAACAAAAAATTAAAGAGTGGTAATCAGTAAAAATAGAACCCAGATCAAATAAAGAGTCATGACCATAAACTAAACATTATCTCAAAGTTAAAGTTTCCACAATAGAAAGTTGGTTACCACCTTATTTGAGAAGTATTTTTTAAAATTTATATTATTTAGAAAAAAATTTTAAAATAGTAATAATAATTTTTATTTTTATTTTATCGAATTAAGAATTTTTAATGTATTTTAGGTCTTTATTAATATTAATATATTTTTATATTATAATTCAAAGTTTTTATATTCTAATTTTATAATTATTAAGTGTAAAAGTGGAGTTTTTAGCAAAAAAAATTAAGATACATTGAAATTGAGCACCAAAACTGAAAAAAGTGTAAAAATAAAAATCTAAATCAACTTGAAGGGCCAATTCTGTAATTTTTATGTTTGTTGTTACCAAATTAATGGCAAAATGTTAAAGTTAATGGTATGGTGACTAAAATGTATATTTAGGACAAATGGAGTTGATGATGAAGCAATTATGCCAAAATTGAGTAATAAAATAGTAATTATACCAAAATAAAGTGATGAAATAATAATTATAGCCAACCATAGTGATTAAATAATAATTTTCCCTTGCTATTATTTATTTGTCTACCCTAAAGTCTGACCCTCAAGAATAGTTTAGCTACATAGACCAATAAGTCTGACTAACCCTTAATTTTCTCTCTTGTTTTTTAGCACTTTCAAAAGACATTGTGGTTATATGCCTATATACGATCTGCAGGAAACTCGAGAAGAGGAAAAGAAAGCTACAATGGAAGGTTTGGTTGAGTTGCAAAGACAGTTAGTTGACTACACATCTTCACTGTTCAATGAGGGAATCTTGGACGAACAATTCATTCAACTTCAACAACTGCAAGATGAAAGCAACCCTGACTTTGTGCTTGAAGTTGTTTCTCTTTTCTTTGAAGATTCAGAAAGGCTTCTTAATGAGCTCACCAAAACTCTGTGAGTTTTTATTTTTACTATATAATATATATATATAGATTTGCTTTTCTCATTATCTCTTCCTTCTTTCTGCTGTATTACTGTTATACAGAGAGCAGCAAAATGTAGATTTCAAAAGAATAGATTCTCATGTTCACCAGTTGAAAGGCAGCAGTTCTAGGTACGTTGGGATTTATCTTCTCACAAGTCACGATACTGTTATATAAGTAGTTGATGAAGGTTTTTTTTTTAATCCAAAAATATCATCTTGAAATGACAGCATTGGGGCTCAAAGAGTTCAGAAAGTCTGCATTACCTTTCGCAATTACTGCGATGAGCAGAACACTGAAGGGTAATTTTATGCTCCGCTTACAAGTTTTTAAATGAGTATCTTCTTCCTTTTTTTTTTTTTTCACAAAGCTTGTTTAATCGCAGGTGCCAAAAATGTCTGCAGCAAGTGAAGTATGAGTATTCCTTGGTGAAAACTAAGCTTGAAACTTTGTTCAAGGTGAGACTGGGACCAAAAAATAAAAAAGATTATACCTTTTGATTTATTTTGTTTTGATGGCGTTTGTTTTATTGTAGCTTGAGAGAGAGGTTGTGTCAGCTGGAGGGTCTATTCCTTTTCCTATGTGATGCAATGGCTAATCAAGCAGTTAGAATTTGCAGTGGAGATTTTTATATTCCTTCTTCAATAATTAATTGCTCATTTTCCGTTTTCTATCCACTACTTTTTTGGCTTAAGTTTGTATATCATCTATTCTATGTAAGAGCAATGATGAAGAATGTGAATTTAACCCTCTTTATTTATTTTCAGTTTTCTTAAATCCTATAACGGCACATTAATTTAAAAATGGGTGTTGAAATGGATAGTATTAGTGTGTAGTGTGTTGGTTGCAAACTACTTGCGAATCATTTGCTTTCAATCTAATAAACAACAAAACAATCTTTAAATATGTTCATAAATAAAAATAGGTCCACCCACCCACTCATAAAAAATCAGAGGTACCGACAATGTAACTCATAAGCTCCTCTTTGAAGCACAGAATTTTGGATGCATGTGAATTAAATTCAAAATTGGAAAATTTTAATTTTTAGCCACCGACCATTTGCCCTTATCAACACCATATATCATTACAATAATTATTAATAAAATCCCACGACGCAGACGGGATTTGTTTTCTTTTTCTGAGTTTATTATCTTAACTTACATTCAATGTATGGATTTATTTTTATAAGTCAACTGCTTTCATATAGGGTGGGATGTCTCCTGGTCTGTGGGTATGAACAAGTGATGCCAAAATGCATCCTGTAATGACTCGGTTATCAAAAAAATTTATATTATTTTGCTTAGGAAAACTTAAAACACCAACAATAATTGATGACATGGCTCACAATGAGTCAACTCCACGCAAATAATATGGTAGAGGTCATCTACCATAGCTTGTCCTGAACCTCGTTCAAGTCTAGGAGGGTCGTCCAGACTTTTAACAGACCACTGAATGGCAGGACATCAGTTCGAGACATCGTCCTTAGAACCACATCGTCCTTATAGGGGCATCGTCCTGCGAAGGGATCATGCTATGACTTAAGGGTCGGCTCGGCAATCCTTTATTTAGATGGATTCCGGATTATTTGCAGTGTTCTATTATGACGATGAATTCTTCTCTTATCTTTCAGGGATAAAGTCGGTAAGTTTTCTCCTATAAACACCCCTTAAGGTTTTCTAGCTAAAGATATTATGTCTAATCTATTCTCATCTATTTGATTATCATCTCCATTGTTAATTACTAACTTAAGCATCGAAGTGTTTGCCACAAGCACCACCCTAGCTTCTTATGTTATCCGCAGACTTATTTGTTCGAGATGATCCAAGCCTCTTGCACCCAATTGGTGATTTATAGCGTGTCTTGGGTCCTTATTTTAACCGTGAGCCATTAATAATAGTAGATGCCTTCTTCCTCGGAAAGAAATAACAACAACAGCAACAATAATAATGTGAGGGCAGTTATGATTTTGCTGCTGTAATTTACTAATTTTTCCCATCCTAAAACATAATTCAATTTTGAAAATTGTGGACCAGTCTATTAGATCAAGCCCACGATTCTAGAAATAGCAGGATCCACTATCAAAACAAAAAATGATATTTATTTTTTGAAATGAAATATAAATTTTGTTGATTAATAATATTATTCAATACATAATTATTTTCATATAAAAAAATACAATACAAAATTAAAACGTCTTGTTTAAAAATGATATTTAGTTAAATTTTCAAATTTGCTGATATTTTGTTAAAATAAAATTATAAAAAAGACATTTGTTAAATATCCCTAATATGTATTAGAAAATTTTTATCCTCAAATATATAATTTTATTTATAAAAAAAAAGGTCATTTGAGGTGTATAAGGTCAAAATATACAAAAGGATTACATAAGAGATCAATTAGTTTCCAAATAGTTTATTGTACAAAGCAGTTCACAACATATCTACATACAATTTACAACAAGTTTAATATAAGTTTATAAGAGATGTACTAGAAGTTTATATCGAAAGTGAATATTCTAGTCTCGGTCAATTTTCTTAACGTAGCTAATGTTTATGCAGAATCAAAGTATGTGCATTACACGTGTTCACTCGTTTAGCCACTTGTTAATTGATTTTGTAATATGCGAAATTTTTGTTTAATTATATGCATTATTATATACAAATTTAATTATTAAGAGTATATAAAAATTTATATTAATTTAAATAGTAATACTAATCAAATATCATAAATAAAGTCATAAATTTAGCTTAACATTATTAATAATACTTTAAAATTTAGGGTATCAATACTACTATTATTTTATTACTAATAAATTAAGTTAAAAGATAAACTGCCTAGCACTATGGTTAGGCAAGTGACCCATAGTGTTACCGCCAATCCGGATATAGCATAAGATGATGAAGAATAGAAAGTTATATTTAGGATTGCCTCCCTCAAGTTTTTAGAAGAAATGTTCCCAATACCGATTGGAAACCACACATCGAAGGATAGAGAGACACAAAGAAAGTGCATATGAGACGAATACATGCACTATTAAGAACAACATGTCACTAGCCTAACGCAAATCCTATCCTTTTGCTAAGGAAGCTTTGTAAAATATTTGGATCATGAGGGATTACTCCTTGGCGATCTGGCACGCTCAGAACAGCTCAGTTACCCCTTTTGAAAGAAGATTGTTGTTGGAGGAAGGTCAACCTCGCATGATTGGTGCATTTCAATTAATCCATTTCTAAAAAAGATCGATGTTGGATAATTGTCTAGCCGACTCTGGGGTTAGCGAACTCTCACGAAAAGGGTGGCTGCCATCATCCAACTTATCACCATCTCGTTTAAAGTTAGAAATATGTAAGGAAGACATCGTACAAAAGAGGCGGTAAAAGTTTAGCAAACGGTTAAGATCACTAGACTTTTTAATCATAGAGAGCCATCTGAAGATTTGGGAGGCAATGAAACAACAGCGAAAGAGTGTCTCCTTTTTTAAGCAGAAAGGTGTTCATCCTTAGGCGACATTAATACCCCTAAAACCAGCGTGTACTTAATAATCTGTCTAATAGGTAAAAGGCAGTGAAGTAATTGGCCAAGAACGCCAAAACATCATTTGACCGGAACTATCTGGAATTTAGGGAACACGTGACTCCCTCCAGATATTTCAAATAAAAATAAGAAAAGGTCACGAATCGAATTATTAGATGCAACCCCCAGCTTGATAGGCCAAGACATAAAATGACTTAGCATCCGGAAAGGGACACCCTATGTGTTCTTGTAGTTACCTTTATTTGCTATATGTCATATAGAGATCACTAAAACTAATTCTCATGTAAAAGAGGCTCTATCTTGGTCATGTCAAATAATAGGTCATCGTAAAAGGATCCTGCAGCGAACACTTTTCTTTTACAAAGGTCCCTTTGTACAGTGGATTTCATTTATCTGGTTTTAGGAAGGATCGCCGGTACACATTTAACTTAATAACCCGTCGATGGAGTTTAACAAATAAAAAACTGGGTTCTGTAATCAGGTGTGGTGTAACATCCCAAAAATAATAATAATAAAAAGGATCAAATTGTAATTTATCAAAAATATTAGATAAATTATATTAAATCTTAGTAATGAATTATTTTATGAAAAATTTATTTAATTGAATGTTTAGAAAATAATGAGATTAAACAAATTAGTATTTTGAGTATAAATTTGCTAGGTTTTAAAAATCGGTTA
>CATIWJ010349754.1:0-13455 GCA_949640765.1 Croton laevigatus | reverse complement strand
TTTTTGTCATTCAATTTATTTAGACTCATTTAATAGTTGTTCCAGATCCAATATTGTTGTCAAATTAATTTAATTAAGTCACCATAATTTTTAATCTTAATATTAATTAAGATTTTCCATTAATAAATTCATAAAATTTTTTCTTATAATATTTATCTCAAAAATCAGTTCTAATATTTATTTTGATCATATTTAATTTAATCATAGCCTTTAATTAATTTATTGGCACCCCAAAAATATTAAATTTCAAAATTAAACTTAATTTATTATTAAATCAGATATTAGGACATGATTGAAGAGGGAAAATAAGTTTCGGGGTCGTTACCGAATAAAAACAGAGGCGGAAGGACGAAATTGAAAGCGGCTGGAATGTGTGAGGACGAAACGGATATTTTTCGTCAGGTGCGCGGCCCTGTGGAGCGCTGCGGACGACGCAAAACGACAGGCGAGGACGCGCGGGTGACACGCCAAACGACGCTGTGGCTGGGTGCGGGTTGGCTGTGGCTGATAGGCAGACTGGGCTGGTTCGGAATTTTGGGTGTTTTCTCTCAATTTTTAATGTCTACCCGAAATTTTAGACACTCTAATGACTCCTCAAAGGTTAGGGGTCATTTTATAGACCAGATTACACTATTAATTTTTTGTATTTTAGTTTCAATTATTTTAATTTACTATTTACTTTTTGACAAATTCTCTAAATACCAAAAATAAATTTCATTTCTTGTCTCCCACTTATTTCCTACTAATAATTCCACTTCGATTATGGTATGTGACAGATTTAAATTTTACTTGTATTAAAATTTAATTATAGTTTACTTTTAATCCATTTTTATCCATATTTTCCATTTAATTGTAAACCCTTCAAATTATCACTTCAATATTAGATAAAAATGTCACAATTATTTACTTAAGTTTGTCTTTAAAGAAATCTGAATTTTAATTGTTCATTTGATACTTAATTTATTTGATTTTACTTATTTTTACTTATTTTTTTAAATTAAATTAAATAGGTGTATCTTTGTTTACAAGAGTTTACAATTGCCAAATGGTTTATTTAAGGTTTACTTCATTTTTATCATATTGATACTTGGTTTAATATTTTGCTATTTAACTAGGGTAAATTTTAAATTTACCGTTTTACCGCATTTTATCCCATGTGGTAAAAATTTACCAATTTGCAAAATATATTAAATTTATACTTAAAATATTCAAATTATTTTTTAAACATTTAATTAAATAAATCTCCTTAAAATAATTCATTATTATAATTTATTTTTCATTTTACAATTTAATCCTTTTTCTTATTTGGGTTAATCAAGAATTATTATTTTTAGGATGTTACAACCATCACCCCCACCACCACCGCCACCCCTACCGCCATCACCATCACCATCACCATCACCATCACCATCACACAGCTTATTCACCTTCATGTTTTCAACAGATTTCAGGTCGAAATTCAGGGATCGGGGAAGATACTAGTACCAATCGAAAGCTTGTGACAAGGGAAGTCCAAATCTGCTATCATATCCGCTGTCGGACGATTGGAGCTTGCCGGAAATGGCTTCGACAGTCCATTAACGTTGATCTCTCTCTTCTCTCTCTTTAATTGTTTGAACTTGTTTCTCGTTCAGGCTGTAGATCGGCAACAACCTCTATATCAGTGGAAAGATCGTGTTAAGAGGATTCCAAATCAGCCTTCGAAATCTCAGTCCGACCACCACAGACGCCGAAAATCACGTCAGAAGTGGCTACCGTTTCCTTTTTCATTCACCGAAAACAGTATTATCCGGCGGTAAGATCGATACCAAACGAAAACTCAGGTAGTGGGAAATCCAAATCTATGCTTATATTCGCCGTCGGACCACTGGAGGCACCGTAAATTGTGTCGGCAGCAGCTTAGTCTCTCTCTCTCTTTCCATCTCGATCTCTCTCTCTCCATCTTCAATTCTTTATTTTGATGGTGATGGCGGCGACGGTGGTGGCGGGGGTCGGGGTGGCAGTGGTGGTGGCTTCATTGTGGGAAGAACGGGAATCCAAGGTTGAAGAAAGTAAAATGTTTAAAATGGTCCCTCAATTCTTGATTTTTGAAAATGGCCCGTAAAAATTACATTTTGATCCTTCTACTGTTATTTTAATAGAAAAATAGACAAAAATGGTATTTTTGTCAACGGAATTAAAACAGAGGGAGTTTTTTGTCAAAAAAAAAAAGGATATGGAGGAAAATGTAGATATAGGTAAAACTTAGGGAGTTTTTTTATAAATTTTCCTTTATATATTTATATAATTTGATATTATTATTATTTTCAATAAAAATATACTTTGTTTTTTATAAAAATATATTTATTTTTCTTCTTATAATAATAATAATAAAATGTAGAATAAAATATGATATAATATATAGTAACTCAATAAAATTTAGAACTTACATTATGATAACTGTTTTTTGAACGACATCATAACAACATATATTAAAGAAAAAATACTATAAATAAATTGTATTGAAGAACAGAATTCTTAAAAATAAAAATAAAATTTTCTTAAAAAAAAAATAATGCCCACAACTATTCCAAATATTTAAAAATAATGGCATTGAAAAAGTAACATAAAACACAACAGTAGCTTAAAATATAAAACACATAGAATAAAAGTTTAATATAAAGTTATATTTTATATTGAACTAATATTTCAATAAAAAATAAAGTTCGATTGAGGAAGGATAGACAGTTAATGTGACATTATAATTTTTTACCAATTGCATTAGTTTCATATATAAAATCTATAAAAGCTGACGAAATAGATAATATGTCACAATTACAACAGAATAATACTTATTTGACACAATTTAGATGAAAGATGATTAAAATATTCTTCAAAGAATAAAATATTTTAAAATATTCAAAGTATATTGACTATTGATTTTCCACTGTACTGTAACTTTCATTTTTATGGCATTCATTATAATTATAATTTCATTTATACTTCAATCATTATATAGTGATAAACATATGTAACACCACAAGTGATTATAATATTAAAAGAAATGAGTTAAATATTACGACAGAAGAAACAAAAAATGGAGTTAAAGAAAAAGAGCAACTATAGAAGGATGAAATTTTATAATCAAATTAAATCTAACATTGATGATGAGAAAAGATCATGCGTGATAAAATATATGAACAAATTATATATGTATATTTTTATATTTTATAATGTCATCAAACATGATATGAATGTTAAAAAATAGGATGAGCCCAATCGTCATGCTGGACAAAGATGTTAGAAACGTTAGTATGGAAATAAATAAATAAACTTTATTGATTAGAATTGCAGAATAATTACAATGAATAAATCGAAACAGAAATAAGTAAAAGATTACCAATAAACTAAACTTAAACCGTTAACCGAAAGAAAGAGGATGAAGGAATCGAAACAGCTGAGGTCTGTATGAATAGTCTCCTTAAGACGAGATTTGTCCGTGCTAGACAACTGTCTCCCAGGATACAACAGTGAGAGCGTAGACAAACACAACCGCGAGCAGAGCTTATAAGCGAACCCTAGAATTAGAGATTGCCCAACGAAAGCAAGAAGGAAAAACTAATTTCGAATTTTGGTGTGAAAATCGGAATTTGTTTAGTGCAAAAATGTAAGCTGCCTTGTTAATTTCGGACTGCCAAGAGGTGCAAAATAAGAAGACAGCAGACGTATTTGTAGGCAGTCAGTGGGAAGATAAGATGGAGGTCTGGCTGTGTTTCAATTGGATTCAGATTCAGTCTTTACAAATAAGGAACGGATAAGACATAAGGTTTTAAATCGTTTTGAATTAAAACACTGCACACAGCTAATTCGTTTTGAACTATGACTGTAAAACGTGGACAGAAGTAAAAATGGGCCGAGCCCGTAATAAGCCCAATCAGTCTAGCATTCGCGACGCGTACGACCTGCGGGCACGCCATGGAACTTGCTGGATCGGAACCGAGATTTACACCCCCCTGCGCGCCTCCGTGCGTGAGAGAGTATAATGTATGTTTATATTATTACACCTAACAAATTGGTCTTCCAATATAAACTACACAACCATCCCGTTATTTAATCAATGTGGGATAAACCATTTTTAACCTATTTGAACATCGTCCTAACCATACTTTGAGATTCAATTTCTCATTAACCTTAAATCCGTTTTGAGCATATAATATACCGTTGGAAAGCTTTCATTGCGTAGAATACATTGACACCTTTTGCGTTATTCAAAACATAATTTATCTGTTAAATAATTATGCTCAAAGTTGACCAATAAACATGCCAAATTTCTAACAATCCCCCACATGAATGAAAATTGAAAAACGAAACGGACTTTTCAAAATTCAAAGTGGTGATAAGACTCTACATTCGAAATCTGCATAGGATAGGTAGGCTTCAACTTTTGAACCTTTCCTTGTGCAAGTAGGTTTACTTTACTGGCTGACTAGTAGACGCGATGTCTTTGAACTATTCTGCTGTTGGTGTAAACGATGACATACCGCACACAATTACCAACATACCGCAGTTTTGGTTCTCATGGTTATGTTCGTTATGGTTATGGACATCACCTGGTTCTGCGAAAGTTTCAGAGAGCTAGGCCCCACTAGCCTCCTTTGAAGCGACCCCACTTTACTCTAACATAGGTGACCTCTTTTGCTCAATCTTTGACGCATAAAGAGTCATTAAAAGCATAGCTTAACCTTTTCCACATTTTATCAGTGTTTACATCATACGAATAGACATATGGATAAACCCCCCACAGTGATCAACAAGGTCTATACAATTAGGTTGTCCCATTGAACCAAGATCTTGGGATCTCCAGTCAACATGGTTGGGTTTTCCTTCATATAGTGCCTTAAATATTCATGGGCTTTAGTCCCATTCCTTTTGATGACTTAACAACTTGATCTCGATTCAAACCTTTGGTTAGCGGATCCGCAGTGTTATCCTTTGACCCTACGAAGTCAATAGAGATAACTCTAGTTGAGATCAGTTGCCTCACGGTGTTATGTTGACGACGCATGTGTCTAGACTTGCCGTTGTACATAACATTTTGTTCTCTATTAATCATTGCTTGATTATCGCAGTGAATACAAATAGCAGGCACAGGTTTTGACCATTCAGGAATATCCTCTAAGAAATTCTGAAGCCATTTAGCTTCTTCTCCAGTTTTATCCAAAGCTACAAACTCAGCCTCTATTGTGGATCTGGTTATGATCGTTTGTCTTGAGGATTTCCATGATATAGCTACTCCTCCTAAATTGAACACGTATCCACTTGTTCCTTTGGAGTTTTTAATATCAGTAATCCAACTCGCATCAAAGTATCCTTCAACAACTGCAGGATCTCTTGAATAGTGCAGTCCATAATCACGTGTATATCGCAAATACCTCAATATTCTTACAATTGTCTTCCAGTGAATCTCCCCAGGATTACTGGTATACCTACTTAAATTGCTTACCGTGAAAGTAATATCAGGTCTTGTACAACTTGAAAGGTACATTAAACTGCCTATTATCCTCACATATTCCACTTGGTTTATGCTTTCACCTTTGTTCTTGGATAAATATCGACTAATGTCTAACGGAGTTCTAGCTACACCAGAATTACCTTTGTTAAACTTATCAAGTATTTTATCTACATAGTGTGACTGTGATAGAATGAAACTGTCAGGCGAACGTTTAATTCGAATGCCAAAAATTACATCCGCTGGTCCCATATCTTTCATGTCCAATTTCGAATTCAATATGTTCTTGGTACTCTTTACTATTTTCTCATTGCTTCCCACAATGAGTATATCATCAACATACAAACATAGAATAACATATCCTACATTTGTAGTTTTGACATAAACGCATTTGTCACACTCATTGATATGATAACCACTAGTTATTATAGCTTCATCAAACTTTTGATGCCATTATTTCGGTGCTTGCTTTAAACCATATAAAGACTTCACCAACTTACAAACTTTCCTTTCCTGACTTGGAGCTACGTAACCTTCTGGTTATTCCATGTAGATTTCTTCTTCAAGATCTCCATTCAGAAAAGTGGTTTTTACATCCATTTGATGTACTTCTAGATTTCGCAAAGCGGTGATTGCGAGAATCATCCTAATGGAAGTTATTCTCGACATAGGAGAATGAGTATCAAAGTAATCAAGGCCTTCCTTCTATCTATAACCTTTTATAACCAGTCTAGCCTTATACTTATCAATTGTTCCATCTGCTTTTATTTTTCGTTTGAAAACCCATTTAGAACTTAGTGGTTTGATTCCAGGAGGAAGATCCACTAATTCCCATGTATGGTTTTGCAGTATGAAATCCAGTTCACTCCTTATAGTTTCTTTCCATAAAGGACTTTCAGTAGAACTCACAGCCTCACTGTAAGTTTGAGGTTCTCCCTCTATCATGTAGGTTAGAAAATCTGGTCCAAAAGATTTTTCTATCCTTGCCCTTTTACTTTTTCTAGGCTCTACCTCTAACTTGGTATCATCCTCTACTTGAGGATCATCTTCAATCATTTGTTGAAGATCTTCAGAATTTTCAACATTCAGTTGTTGAAAATCATGACTATTTTTCCCTTCAATAGTCTCATGAGACCATTTGGATCATAATCCATTGTCTCTTTGTTTGCAAGGAAACACATTCTCAAAGAACGAAGCACCCTTCGATTCCATGATCGTATTCTTGTATATCTCTGGATTTTTAGATTCATGCACAAGAAAATGATACGTATTGCTATGTTTAGCATATCCAATGAAGATACAATCCACTGTCTTTGGACCAATCTTCATTCTCTTCGGTAATGGGGCCACTACCTTTGCAAGACACCCCCACACTTTCAAGTGATTATAGGAAGGTTTTCTATCTTTCCATAACTCATAAGGAGTCTTGTCTTATTTCTTACGGGGTACCTTATTTAAAGGGTAATTAGCTGATAAAATAGCTTCCCCCCACATATTCTGCGGCAACCCAGAACTGATTAACATTGCATTCATCATTTCTTTTAACGTGCAATTTTTACACTCAGTTACACTGTTTGATTGGAGAGAGTATGGTGGTGTTACTTCATGAATAATACCATGTTGAGAGCAATACTCACCAAATGGTACTACATACTCACCACCACGATCACTTCTTACCATCTTAATTTTCTTATTAAGTTAGTTTTCTGCTTCTTGCTTAAAGAGAACAAATTTCTCTAATATCTCATCTTTGCTTTTAAGCAAGTACACATAACAGAATTTTGTGCTATCGTCTATGAAGGTTATAAAATATTTATTTCCTCCTCTCGTTTAAATAAATTTCAAATCACAAACATCTGTATGTATGAGATCAAGTGGTTTTGAATTTCTTTCAATAGAATGAAATGAAGATCTGGTTAATTTTTTCTCAACACAAATTTCACATTTATGATTTTTGTCAAAATCAATTGAAGGTATATGATTTAAATTAACTAATCATCGCAATGAATTATAATTTACGTGTCCAAGTCTACTATGCCATAAATCACATGACACAACCATATAAGAAGAAGAAGCAATATCTTTATTTATATTAATTGAATTGGAATTACAGGAGATACAATTAAATTTAAACATTCTATCACATATATATCCCCTGCCTACATGCATACCCCCCTTAGACAAAACAAACTTCTGGGATTCAATAACAGTTTTGAAGCCATGCTTGGTCAAAAGACTCCCATAAACCAGATTCTTCCTCATATCAGGAACATACAAGACATTTTTCAATGTCAATTCCTTTCCAGAAGTCATCTTTAGAATCACCATTCCACAACCCTTGATCTCAGATTCAGCATTATTACCCATATGAAGCATACTCCCATTATTGGTAAGAGTCAATCCAGCAAAAGACCTTTCGTCACAGCAAATGTGATCAGTAGCACCAGTATCGAGCCACCATTCTCTTGGGTTCCAATTAACCAAGTTAACCATAGAAACGACTGCACAGAGGTTAATGTTAGACACATCTTTCGTAATTGCATCCACAGCATTAGCCTCATTCTTATTGTCCTTTTTAGGCTTTCTACAGTTAGAGGACTTCTGTCCCATCTTTCCACAGTTGTAGCATTTCCCATTGAACTTGGGTTTTTTTAGAAATGCCTCCTTTCGGTCCTAACTTGGACCCAGCAGACTTCTTGCCTTTTTTGGAGTCTTTCTTGACTTCCACAACATTGGCCTTAGCCTCAGATTAGTTTGAAGGAACGAGGTACTTCTTCTCAGATTTTCGATTATCCTCCTCAATTCGAAGTTGGACGATCGGATCCTTGACTGACATCTCCTTTCGCTTGTGCTTCAAATAATTCTTAAAGTCACTCCGTCCAGGTGGTAACTTTTCAACAATAGCAGCCACTTGGAAGGACTCACTAGTCTCTATTCTCTCAGCGTGCATCCCATGGATCAATAGTTGGATTTCTTGCACCTGACTAACCACATATTTGGAATCAACCATCATAAAGTTAAGAAACTGGCCCACCAAGTACTTCTTAGCTCCAGTATCTTCAGTTCGGTATTTTCTATCTAAGGAATCTCACACCTCCTTTGCAGTTTGTTTCATAAAGTACACTTCGTACAGCTCAAGAGATAAATCATTTAGAATATGGTTCCTACAAATGTAGTCAGAATGATTCCAAGCATCAATAGCTAATTGAACAGAAGCATCCACCACACCCTCAGGTACAACATGCGAATCTTCTCTCAAAAATCTATGCAACTGCATGCTAGCGAGATAGAACAGCATCTTTTGCTGCCATACTTTGAAATTCACACTTCCATTGAATTTCTCTGATCTTTCTAGCATCGACATAGGGTGCGAACCTGGAACAAGTCCATATCCGTTAGGCATCACTAGCCTATAACTAGAACTAGAAATCGTCAGTTGAGGACCAATAGGACTACTTTGTCCAATTTGGTTTCCACAACTAGTACCAATAGGACCACTATGTCCATTTTGGTTTTCAGTACCATTGCCTCCAATAGTTTGATTCAAATCAGCCATAATCTGAAATTTCGAAACAAAACAAATCAGTATCTAATTTCGAAATATCAACCAAAACAAATATGAAATCTGAATTTGTATAGGATAATTCGATTTAGTATTACAAGTCCAAAAACCGTCCAATAATATATCCCACGTTAAGGTAAATCCAGTTAGGGTAACCCTGCAATTCCTAATCAAAATCTCGTCTTAAGATTGTTATGTTTGTTAGTACGAAAATAGAAAAATAAATAAATAATAACTTTATTGATTAGAATTGCAGAATAATTACAATGAATAAATCAAAACAGAAATAAGTAAAAGACTACCAACAAACTGAACTTAAACCTTTAACCGAAAGAGAAGAGGATGAAGGAATCGAAACAGCTAAGGCCTGTATGAACAATCTCCTTAAGACAAGATTTGTCCGTGCTAGACAACTGTCTTCCAGGATACAACAGCGAGAGCGTAGGCGAACACAACCGCGAGTAAAGCTTATCACTGGACCTTAGAACTAGAGACTGCCTAACGAAAGTAAGAAGGAAAACTAATTTTGATTTTTGGTGTGAAAATCGAAATTTGTTTTGTGAAAAACGTAAGCTGCCTTGTTAATTTCGTATTGCCAAGAGGTGCAAAATAAGAAGACACCAGACGTATTTGTAGGCAGTCAGTGGGAAGATAAGATGGAGGTCTGGCTGTGTTTCAATTGGATTCAGATTCAGTCCTTACAAATAAGGAACAGATAAGACATAAGGTTTTAATTCATTTTGAATTAAAACACTGCACACAGCTAATTTGTTTTGAATTAGGACTGCAAAACGTGGACAGAAGTGAAAATGGGCCGAGCCTATAATAAGGCCCAATCGGTCCGGCATTCGCGACGCATATGCCATGGAACTTGCTGGACTGGAACCGGGATTTGCAACCCCCCCTACGCGCCTCCGTGCGTGAGAGAGTATAATGTATGTTTATATTGTTACACCTAACAAATTGGTCTTTCAATATAAACCACACAACCATCCCATTATTTAATCAATGTGGGATAAAGCATTTTTAACCCATTTGAACATTATCCTAACCATATCTTAAGATTCAATTTCTCATTCACCTTAATTCTGTTTTGAGCATATAGTATACCGTTGGAAAGTTCTCATTGCGTAGAATACATTGACAACTTTCACGTTATTCAAAACGCAATTTATCCGTTAAATAATTATGCTCAAAGTTGACCAATAAACACACTAAATTTCCAGCATTATCCTCCTATTTAAAAAAAAAAACTCTCTCTCTCTCTGACGATCTCTCTCTAAAATCTTCATTTGTTTCTTGAGTTCTAGCTCCTCATCATTCCAATTCAACTTAGACCTGGTCAAGAACCAGGCACTCAAGTAAGTTTTCTAAGCTAATTTTTCAATCTAATATCTTTTCATTCCATCATCATGTAATAAAAACACATAATTTTGAACCACTTAACAGTGGACCTGAATTTCATATGCATTGATCCTGAATTCAAATAAAGTATATATGCAAGTTTTAGGTTAATATAAGGATGTGGGCTGAATAAAGTAAAACACACATTCTTCTTTTATACTTACTGTTAAATATTCATTTATTCTCTGTTTATTCTTATTTTTTAAGTTTACGTTCTGTTTATTATTAGCTTACTATTCATTTACTTGTAATAGAATTTAATTTTCTGCTTTTTCTTGTTATTCCATGCTTTTTTTTTTCTTTGCTATTTTGCATAATATGCAATGTTCATGCATAGGTTAATTCTTTTTCTTTTTTTTTTTTTTTGTGAAAAAACTCACCAACTTTAGCTTTTTTTTTTTTACTAGAAATTAGTTGTTTTAAGCAAATCTCACATATGAAAACCTAGCCCCTATATTCGCTTTGGTTTAAGACTAGTGTCTTTCTTAAAATTAGATTTTTTGCCTTTTGAACTAAATAGTCTTTTTTAAAAAATTAAAGTTTTCTTTAGTTTTCCTTTAAATAAATAAATTAAGGTAGTGCTCGTTCAAAAAACATTTTTTTTAACTCGAACCCAATTTCCCCTAATTTTAATAATTTTTCAATTAAAATAATTAAAATTATTGTAAAATAGCTTGAGGAGGCAAATCAATTCCAATCTTGAAAGGGAGCTACTGGATTTTTCTAGTAAAGTTTTGGGGGTAAATTATACATTTGACCAATTTTAATTATAGCTATTAAGTTATAATATGTATTGAGGAAATTATAGTTATTATTAATATATTTAAATTGAAATAAATAGATGCTAATTATGGATATAAATTATCTGGATTATTGACAAGTTGTATTTATAGAACAAAAATATATCTTTCATGACAAACTTAATTAAAAAGAAAAATTAATTTTTATCAAAAAAAAAAAGAGAAATTAATTACTCTTAAATTTATATGAAATTCTACTCTATACTAAAAAAAATACAACAAAAGAGACATTTTATTTGTAGCCAAAGATTAAATACTTACCAACCAAAGTTTCGAATTTGTCAAAACATGGAAGTTTGAAGAAGAAAAAAGATGAGAGATTGCAAGTTATAAAACATTGTAAATAAGAAAACATTCTAAGTTCTAACATTATAAACAACAAAAAGAATGGTTACGAGAACAATTGCCATCATCTTTTTATTGACATCAATAAAGGAACGTTTCTTCTTTAATTATCAGTAAGGTGGATTAGCTAAGAGAGGAAAATCAAAACAAAAAGGTTACGAAAAAAAATACATACCTTTAACCTACTTAAGTTATATCTACACCCTATTATCAAACCAAATCATGATGATCATGATTGAAAGAATTGTCCGTGCAAAAACATAAACATATATTCTACTATCATCTAATTGGAAAAAAAAAAAATATATATATATATATATATATACTAATAAAATCCTATAAGTTTTATATACTTATATCCACCTAATTCATGAATTGCTAGTGTAGTTAGAACCTAGCAAAGTTGGTAAACAACTTGCACTCATGCTCAAGTGGACAGAGTTTGAATCCCCTCTCCACATCTGGGTGCGTGAGTTATATCAATGTTAAAAAAAAATGAATTGCTAGTAAAATTCATTTGCAAAATGAATTTAATGTATTTAAAATAAATAATTCCAAATATAAAAATGTGGATTCACTAATGAATTCCGCAAAATTTTATGAAATTTGGTTGTTTCAAAGCAAATGTTTAAATGATTGAGCAAGAGTGAATTAACTGAAATTTCATCACCATAAAAAATATATATATGTATACAATCATTGAAAAGAAAAAAAAAACTATCAAACTCTAACCAAAAATATACTAAGTTCAGGTCCATTATTCCCTTCAGGGCTAATCATGTACAAAGTTTCGGAATCCTTGGAACCAACAACTCTATCAAAATAGGCTCTAATATAAGCAAGCTCACCATCAGGACCTTCTAGTTGAGAATTATTCCCTGGCAAAACGCCTGCCCCCATCGAAACCGCCCTCAGAAGCTCCATAACTTGCAAATCTTCCTCAGACGGATCTCTTTTAGCACTATATCCATTCTTTTTTCCATTGCAAAACATGGTCCATAAAGGCTCATCAACTAGCCTTATTTTCTCTTTATCTGCTCTCTTTTCACATTCCAATGCTATCCTCACCATTCCTGATGTCAATTCCTTTTGCAATATATGTGTTTGTATGGCTAACTCTATTATTACATTCGGCAAACATTTCGGGTTTTCTTGTATTGATAAACTTACTTTACCTTTTCGATACCCGAATAATGTTCCAGTTACACGGATGCCGGAGATGCTCCTATGATGGTTTTCCGATAATCCTCCGTGAAGAACTGGAATCTTGCATACAGGACTTATTATAGGGAATGACCGGAAAACAGAACGGAACACACGAATTACTTTAGGCTTTTTCTTTTTCTCGGAGGGTTGTATGAGTTGAGATTGGCGCGGTGGTGGTAATGGCGGCGGTGTCGGTGCTCTGGGTGTTTCCGATGAATCTTGGGTCGGAGGTGTTGGCTCCCCCATTAATGGAGAATGAGGAAAAATGGAAAGGCCATTGCCATAGCCATTGCCAATGGCATGAGTGAGAGAGAAAGGGAGAATTAGTTATTGTGTTTTTGTAAGAAATGAGCATTTGTTTGTGGTGAATAATCCTATCCTATCTAACATAACAGATTTCCTGCTTTTACATTTAAATATAGCCTATATATTGAGCTTTCTATTTTAGTCGTATTCAGTTTTACAATTCAAAATATTTATATACTTTTCAAACAATTAAATCTATTTTCCAATTTTATATTCTAATTTTAGCAGGTTATAATTATGCATGTTTTAAAACTAGAAATTGTTTATTTAATTATGGTTCTAATTTTTGTTCTAATTTAATTATTTATTTTAGTTCTATATATAGGTAAAAGATTATAATTTTA
>CATIWJ010349731.1:0-23323 GCA_949640765.1 Croton laevigatus | reverse complement strand
CTGAGAATCCAAAGTTATTCCTTTTTTGTATAGAGCTTCTCTTCTTGTCCAGTACACTGTTAAGTTTCTGAGAAAATTTTATTAGGTGAGAACATCTTGGTTTCATCATCAATTGAACATGTAAACTTCTGCGATTATATAGTTACTCATTGTTAGGCTATAGCTATATTAACGTCTGAATCCAACAAAATAATACAAATACTCTTTACTGCATAGAAACATAAATTGATATTTGATTCATCAAAATTCATTTAGGCATCATTATTGGATTGAAATGGAATGGAAACGAAATGACAATAAGGATTTCATTCCTTTGTTTGATAGAGTAAGAGTTAGTGTATGAATTAGGATTGGAGAGTAAGTTTTTAAAATTATTATTATTATAAAATTTCTAAATCTACTTATATTTATTTTTAAAAGTTATGATCACTATATTTTTTATAAAAGTATTTTTTTTAAGAAATAATTTTATTCTTATAAATCTATTTTTAAAAATAATTATTTAATTAAAAATATATAAAAATGATAAAATAAATGCAATTAACCTACAGAACCAAAATGAACCGTTAAAAATTTAGGGACCAAAATGCACTGTTTTCATGAGCTTGAGGGTTAAATTTTAATTTTGATCATCAAAGTAAATACCAAACTTATAATTTTTCATTTCAAAACTCGGTTTCCATTTCTGGTGGTAAATCTTGTAATTGACTATACCAAATTGAAGTACTTGACATGAGTATTCATAATTTATTTTCCATTTTATTGTCACACCATCAAAATTTTTTGTTTTGACTCATTTTCCAACTAGACATGATATCCATTTCAGGCCAATTAACGAGGATGATACCGATACCAAAAAACTCATCTTCCCCCGAAGAGTCCATTCGTGTCCTCAAATCGGCTCTCCAACGACCAAAAGGTGGTGTTTTAACCATTTAAAGATCTCGGTTACCAATATCAAAACTAATGATTTTTTGGTGTTTCCAACTAGTTTTGTGGCGGTTGGTGCTCAAGGTGGCTTATAAAGTATTCCGGCAAGTAAATTGGTGCTTTGATGTCTTCAGTTGAATGGCGACAAATGTAGAGTTGCGAGGAGGAATTGCTGTAGCACAAAAAAAGTGAGAAGGCAGTATTGTCATTATGAATTATATTAATAACATATTTTTTTAGAACCCAAATATTAATAACAAGTTAAAAACTACTCATGCAATACAAATTATTGCAGTTTATTAGTAAAAATATTAAATTTTTTAGTCTTTATTTTAAAATATTCAATATTTTAGGCCCTTACTTTTTAATATTATAGTTTTTTAGAACCTCAATGTGAGATTTTTATCTTTTCACACTAAAAATTTCTAATGATATTGGCAATTGATTATCCAATGTCATATATATATATATATATATGTTAGAAAATTCAAATGCCAACTCGCACTAAAATAGTGAGAAAAAATCAATTAAGTCTAATATGTTGGATACAATAATATGAAATAAGGAAGTAAACGTTTTCTTTGTCCAAGAATTGAAATGCAGTTTGATGTTATATTCATATAATCGTTTTTTGCTTAATGAAAATATAATTAAATAATTGTTACAATTAAACAAACGAATGGCGGATGACGAAAACTATCATCTTGGATGGAGAAACAGGTGAACCCTAGTGGACCCATGTTTTGACCGTCCATGTCATTCTTCTCTATCGTACCCTATCGTAACATTGGTGCACCTTCGTCCCATCTTCCAAATTCCCCACGAGCTTCTTTACTCCATTTTCTTACAATTATAACATTTCCGGAACTGGAATTCTTGTTACGCATATACCATTACCACGCGACAAACATTCACAATATATATGAAAATGTTGTTGACTCCAAATTATGAAAAGGGAAATCATAATTATAATTATAATTACAATTATGTGATAATATATTCAATTTTTTATTAGCATAAAAATATTGTAGATTTCTATCATTTATAATATTTCGTGATGTGACACTTTTGAGAGAAGAATTCTAATTTTTTTCAGCAATGTTTTGTAAGTAATCCACATCCATTATATTTTAAGCATCTTCTTTAAAATTTTACACATAATCAAGATAATTAATTCAATCCATATTTTACTCAATGTTCGTTGTAGGTAATTTAATATCTCTACATGTATAAATTAATTAATGTATATAAATAAATATCTCTATATTTATATTTTGAAGGAGTACTAAATTATACCACCAAGAAAAGAAAAGTAGACATTCTCTGTTGAAAATATGGATCCCAGAAGCTATTAGTCATTTCATTTTTTTTATTTTTTTTTAAAGAGAGTCAATTCATTATTATTAATTTGGGCACACATTAAATAAGACTACTTACAGAGAGAGTAACCATATGTCTAATACTTGAGTTAATTTGAGTGTTCTATAAAAAATTAATCTCTTTAAGTTTTAGACTTTTAGAATGAAAGTTTAATGAAAAAAAAAATTAAAATATACTAAAATGGATGTAATTTTGTCAAACAAACCTAAATAGTTGTCCTTTGATATTTTATACATAGTTGTTGCTGTGGAGATAACAACTAGAAGAAAACACTGGACAACAACCTTAATTACTGAATAAAGTCTTCATAATTGAATAATTTTTTTAATTTAATGGAGAAATTTAACATATGGGGCACATAATAGGGGTGGCTCACCCCTATTAACACACGCTCGGATGTAGATTCAAACTCATGACTAATATATTACAATACAGCGCACTAACCACTGGGCTAGACCCTCAACTCTAACTTTATAATAGGATAATTATTTACTCTAAAATTCGTAATTCATATATGAAAATCATTAAAACGCATTAGTTATAAAAAAAAATTTTTAAAAATATTAAAACGCAAAAGTTAAAAGCAAACATAATTGTGCTTATAAGGCCAATCGAAGCAGAATGGGATGACTAATAGGATTCATCTAAAAATTGTACATATTCTGCAATTATTAATTTTAGTATTTTTTAAAAAGTTTTGCAAAATATTTATGTTTGGTGGTGATTAGGACAGGGCTTGTTTAGGAGTCCATTAAACCACAAACGAAGGAAATTGATTTTTTGCTATACGTCTTATTAAGGTAGCCCATACACACTAAAGGCCAAAAATAAGAGAATTAAGCAGAGTCAACGAAAGACCAACAACAGCTGAATATATGAACAGTAACTAATTGGACAAAAATAAATAAAAATTAAAAGGAGAAAGCCTTTTCACACGTGCTAATTCAATAACTTTGGTCCAAGAAACGCGTACCTTATGCCCTATAAAAAAGATACTGCAAAAATTATTCCTTCACTACAGTTCAGCTTTTGGAGACTCAACAACATAACAACATTCTTTTCCTTCCTTTCATATCTTCTTCTTAAGTGGTAACAACTGTGAAACCACCCCAGTTTTCAGGAGTTACAATTTTTTGGTATACTGAGTTCACTACTCAATTATCTCAACATTTGTATGCAATTCTTTATTGTTTTTGAACTTCAAAAGATTTTCTTTTTAGATTCTTGATTTCATCTCCATTTCCATATCATCATTGTTTTCTCTGCAAAATTTATAGGTTTGGATCTTGAATTCTGATTAATTATGTTGCATAAATTTCAGGATTAGATCTCATCTGGGTGTTCTAATGGATATTTCATCAAGCAACTGGATATCTGATGAATTGGTAAGTCTCTTTTCCTATTTGGCTCTACTACTTGTATTTACATCAAAAGTTTCGTTGACAAAATAATTTTTTTTTTTCTCTTTTTTTTTTCATAATGATGCTTTGTTTCTAAGACAAGTTTTTGTTTGTCAGGAAATGGAGGATTCAATTTTTGAGTATCAATACCAAATGAATCCTTTTGATTACCCAATTGATGAAATTGGTTTTGAACCCTTTCCTTCAAAGAATGACCCAATTTTCAGTCCCCAACCCTTCAACTACACATCAACGCCAATTCAACAAAGCATTGAAAGGCCAGCAAAACAACTAAAGACCCAAAGTTGGAATTCTAATTCTTGCACTACTGCTAATAATAACAATCAAATCAGTTCATCAAAGGCATCTCCTGCGCCTTCCTCTTCTTCTCACATCATCTCTTTCGATCGCTCAAATACCTCATCTCCTGCACCTGCTTCTCAACAATTCTATGCCTTAGAATCTACTTCTAACACTATCGTTAAACCTGAAAAAGAATTCTCGGCAGCGCCTACTGGAAACCTAAATTACAATTCTGGGTTTTTCTATCAAGATTCTCCAGCTTATAATAATCCACAAGGTAACAAAAAGACTGGTGCACTCAGTAGAAACCCTTTGCATGCTCAAGATCATGTCCTTGCAGAACGAAAGCGTCGTGAAAAGCTTAGCCAGCGTTTCATAGCTCTTTCAGCTGTTGTTCCCGGCCTCAAAAAGGTACTAACTAAGTTTTAATTCTTCAACAAATTTCTTTTCTTTCTGTGTATATAATTAAGTAGCTGATTGTTATATATTTGTCCTGAATTTGAAACGTAGATGGATAAGGCTTCTGTTCTCGGTGATGCAATAAAGTACTTGAAGCAATTGCAAGAACGTGTAAAAACACTTGAAGAACAAGCTGCTAAGAAAAATATGGAATCTGCGGTTTTTGTGAAGAAATGTCAAGTGTATGTAGATGATGAATCTTCCTCGACCGACGACAATTCCGAAAGCTGCTGTGACCAAGCCTTACCGGAAATCGAAGCCAGAGTTTCAGAAAAGGAAGTTCTAATTAGAGTTCATTGCGAAAATCAGAAAGGATACCTATTCAAAATCTTAAGTGAAGTAGAAAAGCTTCATCTAAATATTACCAACACTAGCGTCTTGCCTTTTGGAAATTCCACTCTTGATATTACTATTATTGCTCAGGTAATAATACCTTCCTTCTTTCTTACATAGTTACACTGTCTGAATTCATTCATTAACGAGTTTAAATCTAGTGAGAATAGCCTAGTGTTAAACATTCCTCACTTGCTATCATAATCATAGGTTTTGAGTTCGATACAAATGATTAAATTAATTAATTTATTATGCGCTTTCTTCAATTAAAAGATTTAATTACTCTGATAAGATTCATTAATTTTTCCAATTCCAATAAAAATGTTCACATGAAATAATGGGATTAGTAAAAGCCAAATTGGTATTTTTGAAAACGTCTAGGACTCTATCTACATTGAGATTGGCCTTTTTAGAACCTACATAAGATACAAAAAGTCCTACTTATATGATATTTTTTTTTTTTGTGAGGCATATATGAAAGAAACATAATTGCATGGTGGTAATTGGATTTGGAAATTTTATTTAAGAAATTTGTATTATTGTTCATTGATGCAGATGGACAATAAATTCTCAATGACAATGAAGGATGTAGTGAGAAACCTAAGACAAACTCTACTCAACTACGTGTGACGTGTTCAACATCCAGAACAAGAAGTAGCTCAAAAAAAAAAAACAAAAAACAGATTATTATGTAAAATAGTGAAAGTTAATTCCCTCGTTTGTTTGCAGGAAAAAAAAAAACTCCTGACTGAAACAATGGCCAGTGAATATAATGTCTTTCTTGTTACTTTGAAGTTTCCAGGTTTTTTAGCAAGGGTTCTTTCGCAGCTCTTGCTGTCTGTTTTTGCGTGGTTGACTCGTTGACCATGTTTATTTACCCACGTGCTGAATTTGGGACCTTAGAATAAGCTGCAGCTTTTTTTATTTTTTTGGAGGAGGCCATTTTTTTCCCACAAAAAATTGAAAATTAATACTATAAGCTCTTTGTTTTCGTCTCTATTTGTGTAAATGGGGATTGTACAGAGACAAAAACCGGCCTTTTTTTTATATATTTTTCAGTTTTATTTTCAGAAGGTTTGCCCTTTTTTGGGGGAAAAGGACAGGTTTAATTTGTAATTTCCTTTCTAATTAATTAGTGTCTGTTTAATCTTCACATGTAATTGCACTTGTAATCCAATAAAGATGACATTTTTTTTTTATTAATTTCCTTTGTTTTTTCTGTTCATCTTTCTGTTTGTTATTTTCCTTTAAACGAATACTAATTAGATTATTAACAACAATCTAATAAAAAAATCCTTTTAATTTTTTTTTTTTTTGAAGCCAACAAAATTCTCTGGTTTCAGTAATTATAAAACTAATAATTTTCTAATTATATTAAAAAAAAACAAGAAGAACATCAATCTCACAGTTTAGACTTTTGGAATATATACGGAAAGACAATAGATAAGCTGTACGCATCAACCATTAGCAAGTTTAATAAGTTTAATTAATGGGGGATGTTGAGATGAAGAAGACTAATTAATCATAATAATAGTAATAATAATGTGGGGTTGATTGTTACAGTTGGAGACACTTCAGAGACCCCACTATAAGATTATGAAGATCTGCTTTGTTCTTAGACTTTCTTGCATGTGCTCATCACTCATTTTGCTTAAATTGATTTCTAAGCTTGTAACTAATTAATTAACCACAGCTTGTATTAATTAATTTATATATTGACATATGACATAATCGAATCTTTAAAAGAATTGCAATGAAAATGGGAAAATAACTTACAAAATACATTTTCTTTTAGGGTTCAAGATTCAATTCAGATCTTTCTTTTAGTTTATTATTATATATTGGTAAATGTTAGTTGTTCAACCTAAACTCAACTCCCCCATTTTTCATAAATTCATCCAACTATAAATCCTAAATTTTCATATGATTTGATTGTACTACATTTTTTTAAAATATTTTCATTAGATTTCTAATCTAAACTTTTATACAGTAAAATAAGGTATATACTAGTACAATTTTACCGTACATCTTTTGCCAATATATATATATATATATATATATATATATATATATATATATATATATACCGTACATATTAATCCAGAATACGATATATATGCAATGCAAGAAAATTTTTTAAAACTGAGTATCTATTAAATATGATCTAGGATGCAATAAATATTCGGTTGAGATATCAATTCTGATAATTAAATGAAAATTTCAAAAAAATACAAAAGTTGAACAAAGTTAAAGTTTGTATTCATACCTCTATTTATTTCGTGAAATCATAGGTAATTTAAAAGTTAAATGTCCTATTTTTTTAAATAAAACAATTATAAAAGATTAAAAAATTGTTTTGTTTTTTGGGGAAAAAAAAAAACATTCTCATATAACTTATTTAACATTTATAAACTGTCTATAGATAAAAGGTCCCGTTGAAAAAATGTTTCATTATAACTAACAAAATTGGCCTAGTGGAATGAGGCGCTAAATCTTTTAAATAAGGTCCAAGTTTCGAATCGTAACGTTGTAAATGGAGAGAATTTGATTAGGCGATAGCCCCTTAATGGATCTCCACACTACCAGAATTCAGATTAATCGGCACGTAGTTAGGCATTTGAAAATTGGGTGGAATTTAAAAAGAAAAAATGTTTCATCATATATAATTTCTAGTTGTTCAGTATTTTCTATTTTCACTATCTTTAGGGATATTGAACAGCCCAACAATTTCTAAATTTTTTTTTGGGGGAAAAGTTTCTAAATTTTAATATCATTTTCAATTATAGATTTCAAAATATAATGATATATTAGTTGTTTTGAAATAATATTTTACCACCAAAGACATGGATGAAGCGATAAGTAAGGGCTACTTTTAGCTTAAACAAAGTCTTGAGCTCAAACTCTGGGAATGTAATTGTCTTTGATAGGAAGATGTTTAATTTCCTCACAAGTTCTTCCAACCTTAAATTTATATTAGTCTGGGTGATTAATATACATGAAAGATGACTTGTTTAGAAAAACAGATGCAAAAACAAAAAAAAAATATTTAAAAAAATATGAGCCGTTTTGTTTTGAGGAAGTGTTTTTGCTTTGTTAATAATTATCAAACAACCACTGATACTCCAATAGTAAGACACTTTGCACCCTAAAACACATTGTTTTAGAAGAAGCAGTCACAAACTCTGAAAGATTAGTTTTCATTAACTATTAAACGGATATTAAAGATATCTGATTTTGAAATCTGGTACAGTAATTTTTATTGCAAATTTTTACTTGGTAAATGTTCCAACATTATTATTATCTATTGAATCTCAAAACAAGCTAATGAGGCAACTCAATCTCTTGCTCGAGTGTCCTCAAACTATGTTCATATCAAAGTTTAGCACCTTGTTTCTGATGTGCTTTGTGCCTATAATCAATGTGGTTTTAAAAAAAAAATCCACATAATTTAATTATAATTTCATTTTCATTTCAATAAGTAAATGATTGTGTTAATTAAAAAAAAAACAAATAATTGTAGATGTTTTGTTTACCGTTATTGTACAAATTGAAGTGATGAAAATAAATTATTTATTCAAAATCTTCTTTATGTGAGTTATTAAAAAAAAAAAAAATCCTCATGTTGAATTTTTTGTCCATCAAATGTATGGTACACTCTTTCTTTATTTGTCATTTTCGATCCCGCATCACACCCATTTTATTTCATTTGTGAACATTTATTTTTTCATTCGTGCTTTGAATTATTACCAAATTTATATCGTAAACATTTTCTATTATATTTTTTTATTTATAGATTAATAAACTCTTATTAGTTGGATTTCTGGATAAAAACGTTGTAGAGGACTTATAAATCAAACTACCTTGGAATATGTTAGGAGAAGATTAGTGTTTTTGTGAATGAGGCTTGCATGTGTCTCTTATCCAAAAAATAAAAGTTACAACGTCAAGAACATATTTAATGGGCATTCTGTTTTAATTGTGGCCGATGAATCCAACACCGACCAAATTTGGACGGCAGAGTTTGAACAGAAACGGAAGAGTCTCGTTTGGTCCTCCTTTTTTCCGACAACAAACAAATCAATCACCATAATATGGTCAAAAATCAACCAAACCCTATTTCTTTCTTCCAAATTTGATGGAAAATTTGATTTACAAAATGTACTATTTAATGGTCGGTGTTCTAATTTTTCAACTTTTTTTTAATTTATTCCTTGACTATACAATGTATGTTATGGAAATGTTCGTTTGTCATTATTATTTCTCATCGTCATCCGAGAATTCTTAATGCTTAAGGTACTTAATTTATTATTCATAATATTCTTTTTTATTCTCCTGAAGTGAAAATCAATCTTGTTTTACCGTAAATTAAAATTGAAAAAATGAGTGGTGGTTGTTTTAGCTTAACCAAAAGACTCAAGTTCGAGTCTTATAAGTGCAGTTTCATTAAAATTCCGTAACAAAAGTTTTGTTGCACTTGATGGTCCTATCTGGTTCAAATCTAGATCGACACTTGTAATTTAGTGACCGAAAACTGGATGGTTAAATAAAAAAAGTGAAAAATGATTGAATTGGGCAAATTTGATGTACACACGTATGATGAATTACAGCATTGGGTTGTTGGACAAAGTGCGTTAATAATTTCAATTAGTCGAAATAAAAGATGAGTTTACATGAAAATGGACATTTGAACAACAATGAAAGAACTAGAAAGAGAAATTTGTTTGTTTCCTTTGCTTTAAGACAGGTGGGTAAAGCTTAGGTTGTTTGATTCATTGCCTACCCAATAAATGTTGATGTCCAAAACCTTATCTTCGTGTAATATTTTGGGAACAGATAGCATATCAAGATTCAAGAGACAGGCAGAATTCTTTTTCCAGACAAAATAACTCTTAACAAATAGACCCTTCAAAGGAAATGTTGTAAAATCTTAGATATTTTCAATTTCAAGTCCTTTTCTATATTTTTCTTATCTGCATCTCTACCTATATATGAATGAAGTCCATAGTTTTATGAGATTATATTGAATTTGAATATTTGTTGTTGGCTTGCCCTTTAGACCTTCATAACGGTGCTTTCTGTTAAACTGTAAGATCTAAAGGGATAATTATAATGCAATTCCCTATATTTTTTTCATTTTATATAATTTAGTCCTTTATTTTTAATAATATATATGTTTAGTTACTGAATAAATAAAAAATAAATAGATTAAAAAGTCAGAAACTGAAAAATTTAATACTGTTAAAATTGTGATGACTAAATTATCTAGTAATATGTAAAAATACATGGGTTAAAACATAATTACCCCGACTAAAAACTTAAAAAGATACCGAAAAAATAAAAAAAAAGTAAATTTATTAAAAGCTAAAATTAATGACGTACAGATGATTTAATTAAAGACAACTAATATATTTTGTATCTAAATCTGTGAGTTTGAAAAGTACAATATGATTATACGTATGTTACAAAATGTTTCATTTTTGGTTTCCAAGTTGTTGATTACTCATCTTCAATAAGAACAAATAAATGGCCTGGCACCCAATAAAACTGGCCTGCTACTCTAACCACCATTGTCATTCCTAATCATAAGTTTAGGTTCAAGAAATAGTTACTTAATGCAAAAATTAAATAAATTAAAAATATACAGGACGGACTAGGAGTATTTTCTAATTTTCAGATGTTGTGTCGTTAATCATATATCCAATTAGCACCACAAATTTGACTTAATTGCCAACTTTTGATTAATGGTATGGCTTTATTACTGTCAACATATATGTAGACACCTTAGATCAAGGAATAATTAAGTACATGAGATAGCTACTTATACTATTATTATTAATTTTTTTTTTTTCACCTAAGCTTAACATTTGACTTTAAAGTAGTCAAATTCTAGAACCTTGAAAAGAACCAGCATCATTTTCTCCCTAAGAAACTAGAAAGTGAAGGTTGTAATTTGCTCTTTTTTGTCTTGTAAACACGTTTTCTACGTCGGTGGAAAGTTCCACAAATTTTAGAAATACATAAAAAATCTCCCTATGTTTTTACCATATCGACAAAAAAATTTTGTCTTTTTTTTTCCAACAAAAAAAAATCCCTATTTTATATTTTTGTTGACATCTTCCTTCTTTCGTCTTTTTTTTTTTTTTGTTAAAATAACAGAAGAATGACTAAAATATAATTTTTATAGGCCTTTTTGCTAAACTGAAGAATTAAAGGACTAAATGGAAATTTGATCTTCTTCTTCTTCCTCCTTCAGCCCGTGCCTGTCACCTCCATTTCTGCTGCCGTTCAAGCGTTCACCATCGGCCGTAATCTAATGAAATTAAACGATCGATCGAGCAGCATGTCTCCTTCAATTGCTCAAATTGAAATTTTGAGATAGATCTATTACCTCCACCATCAGATCCTCTTCTTCATTCTGCTCAACCATATGCCACCACCAACGTTCACCATCCACCGGCCGTCAAGAAACCGATCGGTCACGAGCCCCCTCTTCGATCACGAGATCTTCTCGATCAAATCCCTTCTTCCACCAGCCAAAGTTAGAATCCCTAGCTTAACAGCGTTGTTCATGGTTCAGATGGGCGAGAGAAGGAGCTTCTGATGGAGATTCCGGCCGCTCCGGTGGTCAGACGGTGGATTTAAGGGCTGATCTGGAATCTCTACAACATGAGCTTTCCGATATTGGTATTCTTTTTTCAGATCTGTTGCCGGATTGAAAAACGTGTGTATCGGCAGAACGAAGAGAGAAGGAGTTTCCATTGAAAATTCTGGCCGCTCCGGTGGTCGAATGGTGGATTTGAGGGCTGATTTGGAATCCCTACAACATGAGCTTTCCGATGATGGTATTCTTTTTCCCGATCTGTTGCCGGATTGAAAAACGTGTGTAATGGCCGAATGGTGATTGTAGCTTCCGAACGGCGGCAACGGCGGCTGTTCATGGCGGCAGCGGTTAGGGCATTTGAAGGAGGAAGAAGAAGCAGACCAAATTTCCATTCATTCCTTTAATTCTTCAGTTCAGCAAAAAGGTTTATAAAAATTATATTTTGGTCATTGTTCTGTTATTTTAATAGAAAAAATAGACAGAAGGAGGAAAATATTCTGTTATTTTAATAGAAAAAATAGACATGAGAAAATGTCAACGGAAATATAAAATGGGAATTTTTTTGTTTGAAAAAAAAAGACATGAAGGTTTTGTCGGTATGGTAAAAATATAGGGAGATTTTTTCTATTATCCCTACATAAAATGATACAAATATTTTATCATCACAGTAAAAAAAAAGGATAATTTCCCTAGTTGTTAAAACCGGAGCAAAAAAAGAGGAAACCGGCAGCTTGTCCGGCCCAGTTTGTACGTTGGCTCGACTACACGGCAAACCCGGTTAAATTCAGTGAATCAGACCAACTATTTTTGGCAAAACTACGTAGTTTTGTTTAAATTAAATGGGTTATTTTAGATCTAATTTCTACTAACCTAAATCAATTCTTTGTTCGTTGTCGTTCTTCGCAGTGACGTAGCTAGCCGAGTAGGGAAGAGGGCCATTTTTCTAGCATCAGAGCAGCAGCAGCGGTGGCAGCAACAGCTATAGCAGTGGCTCTCAATGGAAGCCCGAGGAAGAATAGATGAAGTAAAAAAGAAGAGAGGGGGAAGAATGAAAAAGAGTTTTAATATATTTTTATTTTTTTAATAATCAAAACAATATCATTTTGGTCTGTTATTTAAAAAAAAATTAAATTAATGAAACAGTGCATTTTGATTTCATAAAATGTACCGTTTTGTTTTTTATTCTTTTTCTTTTTTTCTTTCTTCTTCTTTCGGCCGCCACTGGTGCATTTTAGCGAGCACCCAGACATCTTAACTTCTCTTTTTTTTTTCCCCAAAACTCCATGGAGCCTAACACTCTCCAGTGACACCTACCTCCCTATGTCCCTAGTTCTTCGCAACTGCTTTACTCCTAACCCAACCACCGGTGCCGATGCTCAACTGACAGCAGTCCAGCCGCCTTCGTGGCATCACTGGTGCGAGAGGCCAACCTAGGTAGGTAGCAAACGCTCACTGCTGCAGTGCTTTGCTTTTATTTTATTTTTTTTTTTGGGTCTCTGTATTTTATGCAGTTATGGAGGTTTTGCATAGCTTATGGATTCTACATAATACAATTTTTCCATTTCAATTGCTCCACCATCACTACACTACACTTAAAGTTCCAAGATATGTGTCCATAATAAATCCAAAACACCATGCATTTCTTTTAATCTATTTTATTGGCTAAATGAATGATGTATTGGTGAAGTTTTGATATGCTATTTAATTTGAAAAAGAAAATGACTTTGCTTAATACGGAAATGTTAAATTGTTAGAATTGATGAAATTAGTTTAGTAACATAAATGTTAATGACTTAGTTTGCTCACTTATAGTACCGGTTCTATAATTAATCAAATTAATTATAATATTAATAATGAGAATAGAAAATATTAACTACAATATTAATAATGCAATCAACGTATATTAAAAAAAACTAATTTTGATAAGATGGGAAATAATTTCAAAAGTCAATACTGTTAAATTTTGAATAAAATATCAAATTGGTGCCAAATTACATTGGAAACAGAATTTAGAATTTATTTATTGGATTTGTAAGTATGTATGAGAAATTCTTAGGCAATTGAAATTGGGTTTTAAGTAACAGTCTAAACAATTAAAATAATTAGAAAATGAGTTTTATTGTCAAAAATGGTAATTTAAAATAAGAAAGGATAGTTGATTAATTTATTTTTTTTTAAAAAGCACATAGTTAATTTATTTAATAAAAAATAATACAAATAAAAAATAACACGTATAACTATATATTGTATACTTTTTATAAAATTGTTGTATTGCTTTTATACAAGCGTAAATATTGTATAGTTTTGTACCACTATTGTATAAGAGTTGTACAATTATTGTATTATTATAAAGGTTTTATATAACTACAGTACATTGATAGTTTTTTTTTTAAAAAAATCAGAAATACTTTTAAAATTCAATGAGGCAGTTTTTTTTTTTAAAATTCTGCCGCGGGTCTGTTTTTTAAATTTTTTTTTTTTTTAAAAGACTGAATTTACATACACCTATTACCGACAAATCGGACCAATTGGTCATAATATGGGCCAAGAAGAAAACAAAGGAAATGCGGTATTTTCAATGGTTAGGCCCAGCAGAAAAAGACTGTTCCTTCCTTGTATCCTATGAAAAAGACTTGAGCTTTTTAAGGTTAAAACAAAAAAGACAGTGTTCAAAATTGTCTTCATCTTTCTTTGCCAGCAAATCCAGCCTTAAAAGAAACACTTTGTGGATTGATGCTTTGTTAAATTAAATTTACCTTTCTAGTTTGGAAAAAGATATATAGATTTGGGATATAGTCATAATCTAATCTTTAAAGGATTGATATTCGGAAGTTTTATACCTTTATTTTGTTTAAAAAGAAAATTGGTAAAGTACTATTAAGTACAGTCTACTTACAAGTTTTTACGAAATAGCTTATACAGTCTTGTCAGTTTTGGTTGTACTACTATAATGAAGATAGTGAAAATTACACTAGTATAGCCTTTAGGTAGAGTCTAAACTAACTAGTGGGTCATTCGAGTCCAATAAGAGAGACAAAAACCACATGCCCAGTTGGGCCAAGGCCTGGTCCCAACAAAGCCTTTCTTCTCTTTCATCACTCCTTGAGGACCACCCTTCTCTTCTTTTATTGACTCTCAGATGTGCTTTCAAACTTGATTTATTTATGAATGATACTCCCTCTATATTATCACAAATAATAATATTCTTTTCTTTTTATTTTTCTTTTTTTTTAACAGAAATAATATTTTTTTTCCATTTTAGTCAAATGTTTAGCTTATAATTTAAAAAAAAAAAAATGTCAAATATTCAGCTTTGGAGTATAGATGTTCAAAAGCCTGCTCTTAATCATGGGCTTCTGCTATGGGCTAGACTTTGTTATCTAACTCACTTTTTTATGTTTGGCAATTTTTTGTAAATAAATTTAATTTAGATATGTCCATAAAAGCCCTATTAACTAGTGTTTTTAATGAGTTCCTAATGCCTTTTTTTTTTTGATAAAAAATTTCCTAAATTGTACTTGATCGGTTGGATTTATTTTGAGAAATTTTCTGAATTGGGGGTTGGATTTACATAAAAAATTTTCTTTTAGGGTAAATAGGAATAAGTAAAATTATTATTATACCTTTAATAAAATTTGATTTCAACACATTAACTATAAACCTCAAAATCAATTTGATTTTTACATTAATTCTACTATAAAAATGGTAAGAATTCACTTAGTTTGCCTTAAAAACTAACTTTTTTCTCTCTTTCTCTGTTTAAATCGAGTAGGGGTATTTTTCATCCAAATTTAAATGTTTTAATGAAATAACTTTTTTTTTTATTTGAAGATATAGTTGCACTTTATTCAATTTAAATTTATGGAAAACAAAATTTTTCAAATATATTTTATTTAATCAAACTTAAGTAGTCATTAAGTTATATACTATTTTATAATATCATTAAGGACAATACTGTCAAAATTAATGAAAAAGAAAAAAAATGATAAAATGACCGAAACTAAATATTATATATGGACTATACTAATTGATTTTGAAATACAAGATTGAAATAATATTATACAAAATATATATATAGAGACTTGATAGTAATTTTCTCCTTGTATAAATCATTTATTTTGAAAATTTAATTAAAAATAATTTAGTGGTCACAAGTCATAATCAAAGCATTTCTCCAGCTGTCCCTCTGTATTTGGTATCGCATGCAGATTTACATGCATAGTTTATTTGAGTTGTGGTATCATTTTTATCATAAATAATACTATTAGTATTAATCAAATATAATATTAGCAAACTTAAATCATTCATCAACACTTAACAAACCCTTAATATAACCAATTAAACGATTCCCTTCATATATATATATATATATATATATATATATATATATATATATAATCAATTAAACAGATTAATTAGTAGGAGCAAGCTTCAGCCCAGTTGGTTAAGATGTTGAGCTTCTTTCAGCACGACCCGGGTTCGACTCCTACCTCCCCTTCCCTTAGATTAGGATAGATTTATGGATATCTATGTTAAAAAAAAAATTAATTAGTACTTTCATTTGAAAAAAAAAATAAGTACTTATAGTTTATTTTTAAAAAATTAGTAAAACTTAGAATTCTAATTTTAATTAAAACCAAATTTATTTAAAAAAAAAAGAATAAACTAAGAGTACTTTATATATGAATAACTTATACAATATATGAATATTTAATCTATGATAGTTGTTTTCATAAATTTCTTTAATCTCAAAAAATGTTTGTTTCTCCTAATATAATATTTAAAACAACATCAAATGGTACGTACAACATCCCTTTCATTTGGTTTTCTTTCTAGAAACTTACCCTACTAATTTTATCAGAATATGACAAAAGTAATGATAATTTTAATTAAGTTTGGATTAGCAACAAGTTCTGTCATCCAGAAAATGATAATTTTCAAACAACGAAGACTGAAATAAGAATATAAAACTAACATACAAATTTAATTAATATATTAAATAAATTCAAGATATTCTTTTCATCTTTTCATTTAGCAATCTTTTAAAATTTTTCTTATATTTATTGATTATTTGTAGCATGAATTTCATTAATAATATATATTATAACCTCTTTAAAATTAATACTCGATAAATTAGTAAATTCTCTAAGATAATATTTTTCTCCGGTTTTAACTTGTACTTTAATAAATTTCGATAAAATAATAAAAAAATATATTTTTAAAATAATCCAATGTAAATATAGCGTCCCCATAATATTATAAATTAATAATTATATAAACTTATATAAATATATATAAATAAAATAATTTAGTAAAATATAATTCTAGTATTGTTTGTTTTTTTAAAATTTAAGTCTAGTTGGACCTTACCTCTAATTTTTCTTATTATATTCAAAATTTTTGGTGTTGTGTTCTCAAACTATATACTAAAAAAATTGTAATGAGTTCTAGACGCGATAAGTGTTTCCCTATGCGTAACTGGTTTCACATTATTTTCAAATATAATACTTTAGACGTAATCAAAATTCAACTTCAATCAATTTCAAAAATCTATTTAAATTAATAAATATTAATTTATCAGTTAATTAATATCTCTATAAAATAATAAAACATCATCATCCCAAACTATATTAATTTATAGAGATTTTACTGTATAATGAATGAATAGAGTGTTTTAATTCCTTTATTTGTTAAACAAGTAAATATACATAAATATATGGAATAAAAAAATGATGAAATTGATTATATCTCATATATTATGTTGGGATTTCACTTTCCAAAATGGGGAAAAAAAAATTGAACTATAATGGAATATGTTGATTCCTTGAATTGTTATCGAATTTTTTGAGAAAAAACAATAAAAATAAAATTTAATGATTATATTCCAAACGAGCAATGAATTTTATAATGATAGAAACAAATTTAATTTAAAATATGTCATAATAATAATGTAAATATACAATCCTAAAAAAATTATTGTAAATATACGTATATAAATAAATAAAACATAATTACAAATATTTATAATAAAATTACGCAGCGATTAACAAAAGTACATAAAGATTAACTGTTAAGTTTGTGAAATATTAATGCTTTTTAAATAATACACAACACTACCAACAATCAAAACTAAACATCTCTAACTGAACTATCATTGGATCAACTATGTAATTACTAGGGTCTCTCCTCTCCTCTCTTACCTTCTCTCTGAACCTTAGCCCCACTTTTCTATCAAGTTTTTGAAGCCCACCGGTAGTTACGCCTTTGTTTTTTTTTTTTTTTCTTTTTTAGTATTTTGTTAGTTTGATTGAATAAAATTTGGATTTGTGTCGGTTCGGATAGATTTTAGATTGAATCTCTCATTCGTTTAGAAATTTGTTCCTCTTTAAGAGAGGTTTTTATTCTTCTTTATTGGAGTTTAGTGCTCTTGCATTGGATTTAAGTTTTCCACATATTGGATTGTTTTATTTGTATTTTGTAGTTTGAGTTATTTTATTTATGAGAAAAATGTGCAATATGAAATACAGATTTGTTTTTTGAGCACGGATTGAGAGTTGACATAATAAGATTCATTGAAAGACTCAAATATCGAGTGTTAGCCATTAATTGCCACCGAAAGAGACCAAGAAGTCGAATAGTAGATCGAATTACAACTGAGTGGAACAAATTTAAGATATTTCGAATTCATATAATTTGCTAAATTTATATCTCAATTTGTAACTTTTTCTTATGAATGAAAATATATCTTTCTTAAAACAAAAAAAAAAAAAAACTAAACATCCTACGCTGCTCTATTACAAACATTTTCAAATCCATGTAATATAACTGACATATGTACTGAGTGGAGGTTCCATACAAAGGATGATTATTTATAATTGGTAGATCAATAACATGTTTATATATGTTCTTAATTGGATGAAAAGACTCTGGATTTTAAAAATAATTAACCTTCTTAATAGAAGTATATATATATATATATATTAAAACATCTTTATATGTTTTGTCATGTAGCGGTAGCAAGAGCAATCAAATCCAACCCATTTATGTTGAACTCTCTAATTCATTTTTTGTAATTTTCAATCCATCAAAATGAAAATTAGTGTTCCCTTATACATGCTTTAAAAAATGGATAAGTGGGTTTAATTATAGAAGGCATGCTTTTTGTAATGTTTACAACAATTAATTAAAGCTACGTCTAATGTTTTTGATTCCCATAGACAAAGGAAATTGGATTTTGCAGGCTTTGATGCCCTTTTTAGTGCTTGTAATCATCCCTTCCATGTACTATAATTATCCCTTTATCCATATTATTATTATTATTCTAAGCTGGACTGAAAAAGGTCCCATAAATAACATCAAAATGATGAAGATGACTCCCATTTTAATAAATGTTCTTTATCTATGGTAGCATTTTGATTTAATATTTTTTAGCATCTTTGGTTTCTATACATAGAAATGTATTTTCCTCTTTTTTTTTGTTTTTGATAAACTTAATTAATATGTTTTGTTAGTTGATATTAAAGTCCCATGCAATATTGTAGTTGGATTGAAACTAATGGAGTTGATTTAAATAAAAAAATAAATAATTTTTTTTAACATAAATATTAAACACGCACTCTAACTCACACACCTAAGAAGTGGGATTTATAGGCTGTCGCTAGGAAGAATTGAACCCACACTGCTTAGCTCATTGTTAAAAGTCTTATTCATTACGCCTTGCCCACATCTTTAAGATAATTGAATTTATTATTTAAAAAAAAAAAAAAAAACTCAAGTGGTAGATACACTTCAATTTAACGAATGAACATCATTACAAATTTATAAAAAAAATTCATTCGAGAAAAAACAAATCTTTGAAAAGGGAAAAGAAAGTAAAATAACATCTTTTAAATATACATATTTAGACTCAAACTCAATGGTTATTTTAGACTCAAAACTACCATACTATGGAGTGAGTTGAGGCTTCCATATGGTAGTAGTTGGTAGGTTCGCAGGCTTTTTTTTTTTCTTTAGTTACTCCCAAGAGAATTTAAACTTGGAACTTCTGGTCTTTGATGACATTACCTCACCACCAGGCCACCACCCATGGTATATATTACATAAAAATCAAAGGCACATAACCACAGCAAACAATGGCAATTGTTTTGCGAAGCAACATTTGTAGTTTCAAGGTGGAAACAAGATTTGCCTCGTACTAAAACACGCACATGCATCAACTTGCAATAACTAGGTTTCTGTTTTAACTTATAGGAAAATGGTAGGATTCAGGACTCCCCTCATTTTATCAACCATACTTCTGGTTAATATTTATTATTTGATTGTTAGTTCAAATAGATTAACATTAAACTCAAACAATAGAGTGCATTTTATATATTTTAAAAGCAGGGGACTTTGGTTAAAGGGGGCTGGAGACAAATGGAACAGCGTCCAAGACTAGTACATGTTTTGTGGGATGGAAATGCTTTGGGCCAAGTTAAGTATACTTTTGTATTTAACTAAACCCTAAGTTTTCTTGTTTTAAGTGAAAGAGTTTGAAAAACAAAATTCGTTCAAAACCAATACTTAATCTCTCTACCACTTCCTCATTTAATTGAACTCCATTCCCAATGAATAAATATATTTCTACTCTTCCTCCTCTTTTCCTTCCACTTCTTACTTGTTTCTTTCCCTAATTTTCACTAGCAGTACCCCCCAATTTAGATTGTTGTAATAATTTAGTAACCTAACTTTAATTTGTTAAAAAAGATATTTAAACTTATAAAAGTGTTAAAAAGAAATACTCTTTCCGAACTCTTCACACGGATTGACGAGATATCTAAGTGACATACACTTGAATTGAAAAAATATTATTTTTACCATGTGGAATTAAATAATAATTTATTATATTATTATTAAAATTTATTTCATTTATAATTTAAAAAAATACCAAAAAATCAGAAAATATAAAAAATAAAAAAATAATTTACGATTTTCCTTTTCTTCTTCCCCGATTGTTCCTGTGTTCTCTCCATTATCCTCTCCTCCCTTACCTCACCCACCTCCCACTGACTGGGGCACAAAACGGTCATCTCCAATCTGAAACGAACCTTTATCATCAAATTTTAAGGATGTTAAATTTTTGTTAAAAAGCTAAAAGGGGGAAAAAATTTAGCTTTTTCCTCCCTGACTCCATGGATGAGTTAGTCCTTTTTGTACAATTCCAATTTTACATCACTTAAGATTTTTTTTTTTTTTTTTAAAACATAGTTATAAACTCACGCACCTAGATGTGGATACAGATTCAAACTCAATTCATTAGGACTTGAGGGCAAAAGTTTTATACTTCTGCTGGACCCCAACCACACATCACTTAAGATAATGCATGTATAAGATGTATATATTATATTTCACGCCTATATATTAAAATCACCATTATTTTAATAGATGGGTGTTATATCCTTAAATTGTGTATGTATTATGATATAACTTTAAAAATAATTAATTAATTTTAGCTAATAAATAAGCTATTATGTGTGTATTATGTATATTTTTGTATGGATAAGTTTATTGCCTAATATCGTTATATTTTTCAAAGAATTTATTATACTAATAATTTTAGTTTTAGTTTTCTTCCAATCAATTTCTTTTATAGTTGTTAAATTATGATTTGGAAGTAACACGTTCCAAAGGAGTTGAAAATAACTAAACATAAGGGAAACTACTAGGTTTGGTTGCAAATGATTTGATTGATGTTATTATGAAATAAGATGAATTAAATTACCACTAAAAACCATTAGTCATTAAAATTAATAGGGTAATAATTGATCGATACATGCCAATCAAAGCTATCCCAACATTAAAAATGATCATGCTCTTTGACTTTGTCGTTGTTGTAGTATTTGTCATATTTAATTGCATTATCAGATATATCCCAACTGATATTCATTTGGAATATATTTGTAGTTTGAATTTGGGATTTGTTTTTATCTTTTCATAACTATAGAGATTTTTTAGTTGTATTTTGTTAATGTTGTATCTATAAAGAGCATGACTTGCTTTTTTTTTTTAAATATACAAAAACATTCTTCTCTTTTAATTTATTTATTTAATTTTATCATGGTATCAGAGCGGTTATTTTAAACCTGAACACCAACATGGTAGATACTTCTACCAACACTAATAATATAGTTGATCCTTCATATACGTTGCAACAAAATTGTAATCCTAAAGTTTCTTTGGTCACATGTTTGCTCAAAGAAAATACTAGTAACTATGCAACATGGAGAAGGGTCATGATAAATGCCTTGTTAGCAAAAGACGTGTGTAGTTTTGTGGATGATAATCTTACATGTCCTATAGCCAACACTACAAATGGGATTAGAGGAAATTCTATGGTGATCTCTTGGTTTTTTAATTCAATTGATCCTACTCTCCATGATAGTGTGACCTATTTTGACACAGCGAAAGAACTTTAGAATGCTATGGCAGAACATTTTTCACAAGGAAATGATGCTCGTGTTCACCAACTGAAGACGGAGATTGTGAATACTCAACAAGGCATACAAATGGTGGTTAGATATTATTCCAAATTGAAAGGATTGTGGAATGAGCATGAATCATATTCTTTATTGTCAAAATGTACTTGTAGTGCTTCTAAGGAATATGTAGCAGAGAAAGAAAAGGAAAAGGTACACCAATTTCTTAAGGGACTTAATGACAATTTTAAAGTTGTTGGATCTCAGATATTGAATCCATATCCATTACCTACTATAGCACATATGTATGGATTAGTTACACTAGAAGAACCGCAACAACGACTTGCTAAGAGCAAAGGGAATAATTCTTTGGAGGAGGCAGCATTTTTATTTCCCAAAGGAAACAACAAGTTGTCTAATACTCGATCATGGACAGGTAAACATGACGTCTCTAAATTATTTTGTGATAATTGTAAATAGTGGAGACATACTAACGAGACTTGTCTTGAGATACACGGATACCCAGATTTGTAGGCTAAGAATAGGAAGACAAAAGGCAAGTCTGCTAATTGCGGCCGAATTTCAGACGATCAAAATGTTGCTTCTCAAATAAGTGGTCTTACCAAGGAACAATGTAATAAGCTCGTATCTTTTTTTAAACCTTGATGGTTCCAAAATTGTAGATCCCATAGCCAATTTTGCTGGTAAGGCTGTTTTCTCTCCTGCAAATAATTATGATTAAATATTGGATTCTGGTGTGTCTAATCATATGACTTGTCGAAGAAATTTTTTGATTGATGAAAAGAAGTTACACTTCTATTCTAATATATCCATTCCTAATGGTTCATATGTCACTGCCGAAACTTATGGAAATGTGGCTCTTCATCCTTCTGTAACCTTACATAATATTTTACACATATACCAAAATTTGCTTACAACCTTCTTTCTATTAGTCAATTAGCTAAAGAGCCAAATTGTGATACTTATTTTTCCCCTTCTTTTTGTGTAATACAGGACCTAACCTCGAGGAAGCTGATTGGAACGAGTAAATTGAGGAATGGCCTTCATTATTTACAAGATTCAGCTCATGTTTTAGCCCTTGCCTCATCAAAAAAAGACCAAATTCTTTTGTGGCACCAACACCTTGGTCATGTTTCTTTTGATCGCTTGTCTCATATTTCAAAATTTCCATTTCCAACCTTAATTTTTTAGTATTGTTGTGATGCTTGTCATCATGCTAAACAAACTCGACAACCATTTCCTGTTAGTTCCATTAAAACTAAAGAAGCGTTTGATTTAATTCATTGTGATATGTTGGGTCCTGATGTTCCGAACCAATAAAGTGTGAACCGAAGGGGTTGGATCGTCCGGGATGAGGGTCGGTAGATAAGGTAAATAAAGATACCGAACCGGACCTGTATAAGAAGAAGAGATAAGATCGGGCGAAGCCCTCAGGCAATCAC
>CATIWJ010349726.1:0-16156 GCA_949640765.1 Croton laevigatus | reverse complement strand
AAAAAAAAAAGAGATTATATGTTAAAACAGTGTCTAAAAACAACACAAAAATTTGTTGATTCTTTAGCATGTTATCATAGCCAAATGCTAATGGTGTTTTGTTAATGGGTCATAAACTTTTGATTTTGATTCTTCATTTCGCATGAATTCAGTATCGATATGTTTTTTTTTTTTTAAACATAGATATCCTTATTCCTATGGGAAGGAGAGAGTGGGATTCAAACCTTAGATCTCTGGTCTAAGATGCCAATGCTCTACCAACTGAGCTGGCATTCATTCCCAGTATTGATATGTTTGAGAAAGGAAAGGTGTGATCATTTTATGTGTTGTTTTTTTAAGGTGAATTTGGTAGAAGGACTAAAGGTAGGATAGAACCAAATATTAGGGACTAAATACTAAATAGTGTAATTACAAATTCAAGGGACTTGGTGGTAAATTTTGGAGAACTCTAGGGATGTTTTAGTTTGTTTAAATTTGTTTCTACAAAATTAAATCTCCTTGTACATTCCGAAGCCAAAACCCTCAAACTCAAAATGTCTCTATTTAGAACAGTGGTTCATAAACCCCAGATACTTCTCTCAAACAAATTCATCTCCGTCTACAGAGCCTTTGCTTCCGCTCCGCAAAATCAATCTCTCGGCCACTTATTCCAGCAAGCAGTAGGCTTATGTGACCAAAACGAAACGAGTGTCAAAGGGGAAAGCGCTACGAACGAGTTAAGCAAGAACCTCCTGGCTTTGGAGGGACAAGTTAGGGGTTTAAAAGAAGCAGAGTCGGAGAATGAAAAGGACAATCAAAACCAGAAGAAAGCTGAATCAGAAAAATGGAAAAATTTGCATCTTTTGTTTGCACAAGGGAAAAAAGGTAAACAGAAACAAAATCGAACTGTGAAGAAAGCAGAATTTAAAGAGAATGGTGATGATGAGGAAGAACCTAAAGTTTTTAAGGAGTTGTCTCCGGATATGAAGATTTTTATTGGTAATTTGTATGAGAAGGGGTATTTTAAGAAAGCTAATTTTTTGAGAAGAGGGGAACTGGATTTCAGTTGCTTCGATGATAGTTATGGAAGAGGTTTTATCAAGTATGCTGCGGAGGCGTATGGCAAGGATCATCAAGAAATTGCTAAGTAAGTTTATTTCATTTTACATGTTATGAATCAAATTGATAAATGGCATATTTGGTAGTTGCCATTGGCAGAAAAAGAAAGAAAACAACATCGTAGTTCCCATTTCCTTGTTTAAAAAAAAAATCGTAGTTCCCATTTCCCACCAATATGTTGCTTCTGATCAGTAGTATGTTTATGTTATTAACAGCTCAGGAAACTCATTTTTTGCGAACCCCACTTGAAAAACCCAATCAATACTTTCAAATTTTTGGTAGTGTACCCAATGCTACCATTTTTCGAGCATGGCATCATCACTTTACAAGCTTAACTGAAACAAAGGGACCTAATACATAAATTAATCCTTGAACTTCAATAAATTTCGCTACCAGAACTCTTAATGATGCTAGCTATTAATTTAACACCTCAAGTATTCAAATTGCATCAATTTAACACCTGCCGCCCGTAGGTTATAAGTCACATACATGGGTTTGAGTCACATGCAACGGCAGTTTGTTAAATTGTTTAGGTTTAGACAAATTCAGATGATAAAATGGTTGCTCCCAAAAATTTAGTGTTCCATTCAGGAATTTGCTGAAAGTTCAGGCAAATTGTGTATTTGGCCAAAACAAAGGTTTTAAACAGAGTCATGGAGTTGCATCTGATTAAAAATGGGATAAACTTTATATCTTCAAAACATTTCTAAGTAAAAGACATTTTTGTAACGAGTTAGCCATCTGTGGAACTTGTTTCTTGTGAAGTTTGTTCTCATTTTGCCTTAAACTGAAGCTTTTTAACTGTTTTATAGGAAATTGCAAATTGTAAAGAACAGCTAGTACTAGTATTCTGTTGGGATCCTTAGAAAAATTATTTTTATTGATTCTAAGCATGGGTTTGACAATCTACAAAATAAATGCTACTTATGTCATTCTTCTTAATCTCAATCTTTTTTCATAGCACTGGATTTTCAGCATGAAACTAAACAAGGTCTTATTATCCAGTTTTGATCCATAACGCTTGTCATTTTCGCAAGTTTCATTGTTACAACGTGATATTGCATGACCAGAGCTATCAAAATACGGATTGATATTTGCATACACCCAGCAAAAGTCAGCTTTCTTGTCCTTGGCTAAAAGTTTTTAATCCCCATATATCCTCTTATCACATTTTAGCGGAGAGATTCTTATGTTCTGATGTTTTTTTGTTGATTTCAGAAACATCCTCTTCCAGTGTTTCTTTCCTTCTCTGCCTAATATTTTTACAAGCTTATTATTTGATTTGCAGATGGTTGTCAGGCAGTGACTTGAAAAAGGTTGCCCTCTTTGGTTGCCCCACCCTTAACAGGAAGAGTGTTTTTTCAGCTAAAAGTCTGCGCAGATATTTTGAAATTCAAGAAAACACTGTAAGATGTTTGATTAATAGTTCAATTGACGGATTTTATCATTACTTGAACATTTATATGAAAGATCCTAATTATTCACGCACTGCACTTCTCAGGTATGTGATAAATGTGCCTTGAAACGTTCTTGCAAGTTTGTGAATCAAAGTGTTTGGAAAGGCGATTATAAGAATTTGAATTTGAGTGTTGTAATGAAAGTAATCACTTTGTATGGTTTGGGGGAAGTAGAAGCAGAGCTGTCTGTTCCACATGAGATAAATGTGTCTGTCAACAGGCTGTTAAAGGAAATTCTGAAGCTAAGCCAAACAATTTTGTGAATGTTTTATATCCTACAGGGCAGGAAATCAGACTGCGGATGATGTTCAAATACTCCGTTTCTTAAGGAAAATTTGATATTCCTGTAATATATTTGTCAGGGCAAAAATTACTATTTAGTCCATAAAATTTGAGCAATGTTAGTATTTAGTTACTCATTTTTGATAAAATAACTCTTATGTTCTTATTATTTGATTTGTTCAACTATTTAGTCATTTTGTACAATTTTTTAATAATATTAGCCAAAACATAGGGATGAAATAGTAATATTAGTCAAAACTCAGGAATTAAATAGTAATATTATTTACAAAAGATATTCAGAATGCACCTTGAAATTGGATAGAAGAGTCATCTCAAAAAAAAAAAAAAAAAATGAAATTGGATAGAAGAGCATAATTGTTGAACGCAGTAGGAATTAGAGAGTTATTTTGTAAAAAGTAATTAAATAATAATTTTAGCTGAAATTTAAGGATGAAAGTAAATTTATTTTTAACAGATGAAAAAATTCCAATAAAAAAATTGTTATTTTAAAATGTTAGCATTTATCATGGAAAACTGCAGTTATGTGCCTGATATAGTTTTTTTTGACATAGTTATGCATACGCACACACTCATGTACCCAAAGAAGATATATGCCTTTTTCACCAAATTTAAATCAGTGATATAAGAATTTATTAAAATTAAAAATGAGTATTTTATTTATGGTAATAACAGATATTGATATGAGGAAGGAATTTATCAAAATTTTAAAATAAATACTATGATCATAATTATGAATTGTCGAGAATTTGATAGTAAAATAAAGTGCGACAGATTATTGAAGTTAAAGATTATTATTATTATTATTATTATTAAAAGAGAAGAATGGAAGATAAAAAAATTAAATGTAGATATAAATAAAAATGCAAAATTCAATGGAAATGAAAATATAAATTCAAAATGGAAACGAAATGAAGTTTGACATGAAATGAAATGAAATGCAAATGAAGGGTAGAAGTGAGAATTAGTATTATTTTGAAGGGCAAAATGATAATTTTATCAAGAGATATTTTGATAATAAATAAATAAATAAATAATAGTAATAATGTAAGAGACAGATGTAGCATTTTGGAAGTGGAAATTGCGTACAGAAAAGAAATATTAGAAACTGGCATAAACTGGGTATAAAATACAAGACTGAGACAAAGATAGAAGGGAGACACAGAAAAGAGGAGAGAAAAGAAACAAAATTGAATTCAGAATGCATAAACTATTAAAACTAATAAGAAATTCTATTTTTGAATAGGAAACTCCCGTTGGAAAATTCAATTATTTCACCACTGTCTAGATATCATCACGACCAACAAAGGACATCGATCAACTGGTTTCAGACCGGTGATTGGTTAAGACCCCAAAAAAAATACGAATGGATGACGAAAAATTGAGTTTCGTACCCGATCATTAGATGGGTTTTGGGTTAACCCGACCTTCAACTTAAAGTTTTACTATTTTTCAGTGATCGAAATACCGAAACATCACCGAAAACCGAACGATAGACTCAAGAGAAGAAGATCGACATATAGGTTGCTATTTATAGTGGCCGAAAAATGAGTTGGACTTTCAGGTCAAAAAAGGGTCTGGTAACCCGAATTACAAAGAAACGGGTGTAGGAGAAGATGTAAACGGTGTGCCGTTTTGGGCTGTGAGGTTCGCGTAGTCTAAATGAAGGCAGAAGTCATTTCTTGAAATAGCAAAATGACTTGTCATTTTGAGGTAGGCTGAGGCGCGCTGCTGGAAATGAAAAATGGTGGCTTTTGAGACAAAACATAGTTCTGTGTTTTGAGGAGTAGTTGTTAACTATTTGGCAACTAAGAATGGGTGAATTATTTGAATAATAAAAAATTTGTGGAAAAATTTGGTGGATAGAATGAAAATGAAAAATAAAGAGATTTTATAGTTGTTCAAATATAACACGATCATACGTCCACTTTTCTAATTCCTGTAAGAATTGGGTTCTACTAATCTTTCATAAGATTACAATAAGGTTTTTCTAAGCTTACCCTAAACTTAGTGTTTAGCGGTTCAAATTTAAACCTAACAAAGGTTTTTTTAAGCTAACCTTAAACTTAGTATTTTAGGCTCACACTTAAATCGTACAATTGAGTTTCTAGCTCACTCAAAACTATCAAAACTCACACTATTGAGTATAATGCTCATTCAATGAACAATACAAACTTGTTAAGTTTAATGCTCACTCAATGAACACACAATAATTTATTTACAAAGAATTAAATGCAAGATGAAGAGAAAGATTGTTTTTAATGTTTTTCATGTCACCAAATGGTTGAATGAGGATGTATTTATAGGCATTTGGAGGAATATGATCATTGCTCCTTTGAATTGAAGTTGTCTTTGTTTTTTGCCTAGGTCACATGTGAGACAGATGGTAGCGTGCGTGACCACTCATCAAAATTTCCCAACGGATCTGTAATGCTGTCTGCTGAGTCATCTTTGTACTATCTGAAGTAGCCATTGGTGCTGACATGGCATGTAACACCCATCTTAGTCTACACTGTAGTCGGGACCAGGTGTCACACTAATGGATCACTTGCCACCGTATTTACCTATTTCAATTATAAATGCCAAACTTTATAGGGAAATAACAGTGTTTGGCAGGACTATGACTGTCTCAACTGCCGATATGACATCTACCCCATTTATAATCAATATACAAACACACTTATATAAATATTTATATGAGATTAAGTTTTACAAAATGCCAGATGTCACTCCATACTATTAATAAACTAACATTCTAAAGTTCTATAGTTACTATTTTATATCATACTAAGAAATATTTCTATATACATGCTACTATATTTGGAGAAACTTGAAAATATACCTTACGAGTACTGAGGATCATGAACTACAATTGAGCCTACAGAGTTATCTACTACTGATAAACTGTAAATTAAGGAAATAACTCACTGAGCACATTTATGCCCAGTGTGTACTTTAATATTGGAATATAAATAAGTTAGGAAAACAATTTAAGTAAATAAGTTAAAAATAATGACAAATGTGAAGTGAAAAGAGAGTGCTACTATTGTACTGTATTACTAGAAGTACTAGTATATTAACTTTTAGTTTTACTTCCGCTCTACAAGGTGTGTAGTGGAACTTTGGAGATAAGGCAATGGATGACGGATGAATAATAACACATAACATGTCATTTTTGCCTCGAAGCAAACAGATGAATATTAGTAACCGCAGCTACAACGTATGGCGGATGATATTTACCACACATCATAGCAGTACTACATTACGGATGATTTGTATGATGCATCATACCCTTATCTATCAAGTTCAACCTAACCAAGTATAGCATATACTATCAAAGATCATTACTTACTTCACAAACATGATTAATTATACTCTACTTATGTTTAAGTCTTCATTAATAAATATTTAATGGATATTAAACAGTTGCATAACTCATGTTAACGCATATTCAAATGTGATTATTATCATTAAAAAATGTTTGCCAGAGGTGCTACATGCTTGCAATAGGTGTAAAACTTGTTATCTTACCATGTTAGGCCTTTTACGCCATCTTTAAGCCATCTTTAAGGGTGTCGTGTGTGCGAAATAAGCTACTGGACTGGTCAAAATCAGGTCGTGCGTGTGACCTTCATGTCACTTGCTCGACGTCCAAATTCTAGTTTACACACCCTTCACGAATTTAGCCTTAACTTTCAATTTACAAATCCAAATGAGATGATTAAAAATCTTATGGATAGCTAACACATAGAGTTACAAAAGTGTCTTCTATCACTTTTCCAAATAAGAACGTTACCAAAGATATAAATCAAGTTAAAGTCGGGACAAAAACTTTTAGTCTACATTTCTACTCATGCCTAGTTTGCTATCTTTTGGAATTAACTTTTTTTCTCAATTCAAACATGTTTGACGCATATGTACACATGCAAAAACACATTTTTAGTATCCCACACTATTTTTGGTATCAAACAACTCATTAAAACAGTTTATTAAATAATAAATTGAGTTTATTTTGAGATTTAATAATTTTAGGGCATTAATAAGTTAATTGAAGACCAAGATTAAATTAAAAATGGTTAAAATAAATATTAGAAACTGGGTTTTTGAGAAAATATTATGAAATAAATATTTTATGAATTAATTAGTGGAAAATCTTAATTAAAAATTAGATTAAATATTATTGTGATTTATTTAAAATATAAGGGCAATAAGATCAAGTCAAAAATAATTGTAAAATGAGTTTAATTGAATTATTTGACAAAAATTTATTGAATGACACTTATTAAATATTTATTTGGACAATTGGACAAATAATTAAGGATTAATTTAATAATTATCAAAAACTCAAACAAGTAAAGAAATAAATAATCAAAGATGAGAATTTAATACCAAGATTTGGACAAATACCTTATGATTTTGGATCTTTTGATTTTGGATATGGACAATGATAAGACAAAGGACAGTCCGATGACATAAAGAATAAGGATCCGAAAACTTAAGGAGACCGAGATTTGATACTTTAACTGTGGGAAGCTCTAAATTTTATTTTTATGCATGCTTTTTAATATTTGCATTATTTATTTTTTAAAACTATTAATGGTTAAATTTTGCAATTTATGAATGCTTTGTTATTTAAGATTTACCATGATATATATAATTTTACTATTAAGTTAAAAGAATTATTAATAATTGGTCTAATTTCAAAATTTATAATAATTTATTTATAATATAAGTAATTAAGATTTTCATTATAAAATTTTCATTATAATATTTAATAATTATGATTATTTAAATAAATGATGTTTAAAATTGAATATTGGTGTATATATATATGAATATAAGATAAGTCTTAAATACACATTTGAGGTTTTTATTATACTAAACCACTTATGTGTTTTGGCAAAATTAATAATTAAAAGTATAACTATGATAAATTGATTATAAGTTATTTTTAATATTTATTACAAGTGATTTCTATTTTTGAAACAAGTGTTCAGAAAAGATATAATTTGATAAAAAGTGATATTTTGAAAGTAAATATTGGTAAAGAAAGGTATATAAATTGAATTAAATAAATATTTTGACTTAGGTATGACAAGTTTTTAATAAAGAATAAAACATATATTTGATAAAAGAGTTTTCAATAAATATTATGAAAATAATATGGGTTGAAAATAATGAAAAAGTATAAATTTTAAAATGAATATTTAAGATTTCATAATTGATTTAAGAATAATACAAAATATTATTTGAACATGTGGTTAAGAATATTTATGTTAATTATTTTAGTGATGTTATGATTTTTATGTTTAATGATGATAAATATGTTTATAAAATAAATAATTATGATGATTATGTTAATAAAAAATATGATTTGGAATTTATATAAATGTTGGAATGAGATAATTTTGGAAAATTGGAAATTATTATGAAAAATGTTTTAAACTCTACTAAGATTTTGTTGAACCAAGCTAATGTAGGGAATGATCGATCATATCCTGAATTTTTGATATATGGCTACTGATTTGTTACGGCAACGGCCGTTGTGATTGATTGTGATGACGACCGATAAAAGTAGCAATTTGATGTTCGCCATTTGGTGAAAGAAACAATGTGTGAGCAAAATAGCCATTTGGTGAAAGAAACAATATAGCCAATTAGTAACATAACTAATTGGTGAAAAAAAATAGGTTCGTCTGAAAATCTAGTAGAGCTAACCAAACTAACCAAGTAAGATTTTAAATAAAGTAATTTAATTTATTTTAATAAAAAATTTTATTTGATGGTTATTTTATGTTTTATAATATTTGAATTATATTTTAAATTTGATGATTATTTTATTACGTGATTTATAATATTTAAATTATGTTTTGAACTATACATGTGCATTTAAATTATTTATGTTTTCCTTAGTTAAAGTATCCACTGTGCGTAATCACTCAGCAAGTTTGGTTAATTCTGAACTTGTAAGTCTCCGAAAGAAGTATAGAAGTTGAAACATTAGGGTACCACCAGAATAAGAACATAGATTGGCATATACTGTGAAGTTAAAGTCAGCACAAGCAAATCTAGAATAGAAGAGAAAAAAAAAATGTAACCATAGTTTGAAATAAATTTATAAGAATATGATCTGTATACCATGTAATATGTAATGTGGCACAATTTGGTTCGGTTAGAAATAGTGGGATTAAGGGGTGTTACATTTTAGGTGTGTGGCTAGGATTTAGCCACTCAATTAGGATGAATGGCCAAGATCTTACCATTTGTCAACACCATAAAGTTTTGCTTGGTTACTAAGCAATCCTCTCAATTTTACTCCACCACCAAACTAGTGTCTAAATTTTTAGTTATTACCATATACTCCTTCTAGACAAAATTACCAAATGATCCTTCGTACGTATGTACAGTGAACAAAATAAACGGATGTTATATTTCCACCCTCTTTAAAAATTAAGTTTCGTCCTGAAACTTGTTAGCTATAAGCAGTTGCAGATATTAACTCTTTAATTCTCGGGCTAGAATATTTACGAGTTCTTCCTCATAAGTCAAATCATGTTGGACTTCTATAATGAAGTCAAATTAGAGTTTTTCAAAGAAATTAAAAAATATTTTCAAAGGGTGGCAACTCTAAAATATGTTTTCTAAGACCAACTTATTCGACATGGATTCTTCAAAATGATTTATCATTGCTTTTGTAAATTAAAAAATAAAAATTTGAAAATCAACATAAATTTGGCCGTCAGTTGATTAAATTTTAGGGGTTAACATTGTTGGGGAGGGGGAATTATGGTTCAGTAACACCATTTCTAGGGTTGTGGCAATGTGATCGGATTTCACCTTACCGGTTTATAATTTGTGTGGAAGCTTTATCGCTTCTACTAAGAAGTTTTGAAAGCTATAATAATAATAATAATAATAATAATAATAATAAGTTTTGAAAGGCGAAAACTGTCACATCCGAATTTTCAATTGACGGTAAATTGAAGGAGTCGTAAGGACCCAATTGAAATTTTCAAGAGATTAAAGGACTAAATGTTAAATAATCAAATAAGGGTTTAATTGAAAATAAAAATGAAGGTTGAGGTTTAAGTGGTGAAAAGGAAATTTTGATGAAAAAAAAATAATTTTTGACTTAATGCATGATCTGCTCATAAACCGGTGTAAAGTATAATTTTCCGACTTTATTAATACATCTCTAGTTCACATTTATTTGTCTACACGTGTATTTTCCCTTTTGGACACCAGTCCACTCGTCCTTCAACCTTGTATTTTCACATGCAAAGCAAAGCCACAAAGCCACAACTTCCAACACCAGACCATTTCACCACTGCCCAGATGAACGGCGCTACCAGTTTCAGCCGGTTCTACGAGACCTGGTTCGAACAGCTCCATCATATAGTTCATCAGCTGAATAAAGCTCCGAAACCGCCCACCACCCAAGACGCCGCCGCATATTTGAGTCACTCGGTCGATAAGCTTATGAATCATTATGCAGAGTATTACCGGATTAAGTCACTTGCGGTGGAGCATGATGTTCTATCGGTGTTCAACGCCCCTTGGGCCTCCTCCCTAGAGCGGTCGCTCCACTGGATAGCTGGATGGCGACCCACCACTTTGTTTCATCTGGTTTATACTGAGTCTAGCATACTGTTTGAGTCTCATATCGTTGATAGTTTAAGAGGCTTAAGAACTGGGGATCTTGGTGATCTCTCACCTTCTCAATTCGGGCAAGTTGCACTAATTTAATTTCATTTCGATTTTTTTTTTTGTTCTTTTAAGAATTTGCAAATCCATAAATCTGAGATATTTAATTGTGAATTGAAACGATGTCGTATTGTGATTGAAATAAATAATAGGAAAGTTAGCGAGTTGCAGTGCGAGACAGTGAGAGAAGAGAATGCAATAACAGACCAACTCTCAGAATGGCAAGATGGTGCCTGCGAGTTAGTGGGTACCATTTCGTGCACTGATATTGATGAAAAGATGGGACGGCTGGTTAGCATAGTTCATAAGGCAGATGAGCTGCGGCTGAGAACGGTGAGGATGGTTGTGGAAATGTTGACACCACAGCAAGCGGCAGAGTTCTTAGTTGCCGCCGCAGAACTGCAGTTTGGAATCCGCTTTTGGGGGAGGAATCACGACCGCCAACGTCACAATTTGTGATCACTTGGTTTTTGTGTGTGTGTGGGCAAAATGGGTGTGTTTGCAATTCTGATCCTTGTACCAATTTTTGGAGTTGTTCGGATGTAGTAATTTTACTTTTGTTTTTTGGAATTTGGACTAAGAACAATTTTGTTCTAAAAAGACGAGATCGAAAATAGAGGTAGGCTGTTCTGTTTGGTTTCATTTTTTGTTCAACTTTGTCCGGAAATGTGAATTTATGAACCTCAGAATGGTTGCTTCTTGACTTATGGAAAAGAAAAGCTAAATCCTCAGAATAAGATCAAATTAAAAAAATAAGTATATTTTATCTTAAAAAAAAATTTAAAAATCAGTATTTATTATATATATTTATAATGTTGAGTTTTGCCAATTTAAGCTAATGTGTTTTTTTTTTTTTTTGAAAAAAGTAATTTAATCTACACTATAAGTCCAATTCCAACGTACCAACACCTGATTAGGAAAAATGTAATAAGAAAAAATTAAACTTCGCACTCACAATTACAAGAAATTATGTTGCACTCACAATTTTAAAAAAAATTATGTTCTATAACTAAGATATATGTGTAAAATGATACTAAAATACATCATTGATTGATCCCGGTTTGATATGGTTCTTGACAAGGAACAAGAGCTCCATTGTAATTTTTTTTTTCAATTTAAATTTCTAGTATGGTTCTTAAATTGTCAATTTTTGTTTATTCTAGCTTGGTTATTGATTCATGTATATAACAAAATTTGCCATGTTTTATTGAGTCCAAAGACCGGAGTCCTCTCAAATTCTGTAAGGTTTTAAACCCATATCAATTCAATTTAAGTATTTTCCTATAGTTGATTGCCTAAACCCAGCTCCATTCTAACCTATCTTTCAGTCCTAGTGCAAGTGGAAGATTATTAGTGTTTATGCCCTAGGCAATTAGATTGAACCTATATGGTATTCATTTTGTTATTAATAAATAGACTTTATTATTATTATTATTTGTTTGCATATTCTACAATAATGATTCATATCTCTGGTTTCTTATTACTATATAGATAATAATAAATATTACTAGTTTGAATATTGATTAGATAATCTTATGTATATTGTGACAAATAAATATCATATCGATACTTGTTAGAGAACAAAGTGTTGAATAGACTCATACTATGAATTAGTGTCATAAGTGAATCTCATAATAATTATGAATTAATCTTTAGGCTTGAGACTATCATAGTTTCCTACATAAGAACTATTATGTTTTGCCATAATCATACATTATTCGTAACTTGATAATCATAAAAATTATGTTTGAATATCATAAAAATTATGTAGAGGATGATGAGAAATCAAAATATAGGCGTGGTATGAAGGGGAGAAAGGTGATAGCCTGGCCCCACAAACTCAAAAAAAATTGAGTTTTTTTTTATATTAATTTTGTAAAAAAAATTTATGAAAAAATAACCAAACTACAGCTTATCCAACATCAACGTCGCCCAACAGATGCTACAACACGCTGATTTCTTTTTGGGTTATAAACAAATAGAGTTGATTTTTTTTTTTTTTTTCAATTTAGAAAAACTTAATGGCAATATTTCAAAAAGAAAACATGGGGCTCTTTGATTGTTAATTACGAAGCTATGTTAGACAAAATGACTGTTAATTACAAAGGATTTTTTTTATTATTGTCCGTGCAAATATATTCACGCGCTCACCATTTTCCAACAGTTGATTTTTCAAGTTTCTTACCTCTTTTCCAAACTCATACACTATGTTTGTTTGGTTTAAGAGTGAGTAGAGATAAGTAAAGAAAGGAGGTGTAAATTATTTCGTATCTATATTTGGAATGAGGTTGCAGAGGAGTGGAAAGGAGGGGTTTATCTTTCTAAATTCCATATTTCTTACACCCTAATTTGGTGTGCACGTAAGGATAAGTAGGGGTAAACTCTATTTTACAACTAATGCCTCCCTATTTACTCGTCTTTTCAAACAGAAATAATTTAACTTACTTCTCTTTACTTTTCTTTTAATTAAGCTCTTTTTAGACATCATCAATTTTCTAATGTATCCCTTTTTACTTTTCTCCCTCCTTACCATCTCTTACTATTCCATTAATTACCTCTCCTTCACCCATCTAAACATAGTGTGAAACAACGAAGACATTAACCAGTTTCCATTTTTTCCGATCTAAACCATTATCGGCCTTAACTACCATCTTCGACCACCTCTCATTCTATTGCCATCGATCTACTTTCGAACACCAATCTATTGATCATCTCTCTATTCAAATCTCAGATCTATTTATGTTTCTTTTCCTTAAACTCTCCAACATCAAACTGCAAAGATAACCGTTGGCTTTGTGAGTAATAATGGTGGCTAATAAAGGAGCAGCAGTGGCTTCGAGAAGAGCAGTAGTGGCTTCAGAAATGTGATTTTCTCCTTGTGAAAATTTAGTCGTTCAAACTCAAATTATAGAAGCTCTTGAGAGCCAGCTTTCTACCAAAAAAGCAAATTTGATGCCGTAGATGATCTTCTGTCGACTACCGTTTTAGTTTTTGTAGTTCCTCATTTAAGTATTCCGATTTCAAATTGATTTCTGTTCAAATCCTTTATTTTTTTTAATTTCTATGCTTTGAGATTATGAGATGTTTTATGGCTTTATGCTTTGTATTGCTTGCTTGCTTATTGCTTTCACTGTATTGCTTGTTTGCCAATAGGTTATGCTTGCTTCTTGATTTTGAATGAGATTGTTGGTTGGAGTCGTAGATTGTTGTTGTCATTACTATTTTATATTTAGCATTACAGAAAGAATGGAAAAAAAAAAGAAGTAAAGTGCATATTTGAAAATAATTGAACTTGATATGCCATTTCCTGCTCTTTTTCATTCCTGTGCTAGCATAACTCTCAGTATATGTATGGTTAGTGTTTTTCTTTTTGAACTGAATTTAAACTCTTTGTTGCTAGGACTATGTTAGTTGTATTTATTAGAGAATATCTATACCGGTAGTAAATGTATTGAGCAAATGATGTTGATGCTGATTTGTAACTAATTTGTCTTATGCAATTGACTGGCGATAGCATTAATAATTTTTACTTTTGGAATGAAATATTTATTTTGTAATGTAATTGATTTCTTGTTTGCTTGATGTATTAATTCTATTTGAAGTGGATCTATCCAATTATGTAAGGCAATATAATGTAATTTGAGCTTATGTTATTAAGTTTTAAGCTTAGGATTTTTTTTTCATGATTCTCTCTTATATGTTATCAATTTCTTTGCTTCAGATGTACATATGTTGTATGCTAGGTGTACACATATTAGAACAGTATTTGAACTGAATTTTTTGGAATTTGACTTGTTTAGTTTATAGGTGTACACATATTGAACAATATTTGAACATTTAATTCTTTTGTTTTTTGTAGTATGTGTTAACTTCGAACATAGTACTTGGATGTATTTTTTAGTTTGCACACTGTTTTTTAGAGGTGTTGAATGTTTTTTTATTTTTTCTTTGTTTTTAATGTCTTTTTTCTTTTTCTTTTTTTTATTTTAATGTATTTTTAGATTGATTTTTAATATGAACAGTGTTTGAATATATGTTGATCAATTGTTGTACTGTCCTTAAACATTGTGTTTTTCTACTTTTTTTAATTTTTATGTTTCTTTTTGGTGAAATGTAACACCCTGACTTTTAAATATCGGATTTTAATTAAAAAAGACTAAATTGGAAATAAAATTTATTTTGAGGGATACTGATGTTAAATTACTTTACGTAAAATATGGAAATAGTTAAAGACAATTTTGACATTTTAATAGTATTACTATTATCGTTTTTATTATCATTATTATTATTATTATTATTATTATTAGAATATTATTACTATTATTAGAAAAGAAATAAAAAAAAAAAGAAGAAGAAAGAAAATTGAAAAAAAAAAGAATCGGGGAAGAAGGAAATGGGTGAAGAAAGAAAGAAAGAAGGGAAGAGAGGCGAGAGACCCGACTGCCGTCGTCCTTGCGCCGTCAACGGCCGTGCGCCGGTTAGACGCACCCCACCGCGACGAAGAGCGACCTCCGGCGAACCTGGTAGTAGTGACACGACGGTGAGACGGTAAAGAAGGCTATCGAAAATGACGAACGAAGAAACGGTTGGCTGTAGCGTCACTATTCATCGCCGGTTTCAAATACATTTTTCGGCGTGCTCCGGCATCGGATGGAAAATCCGAGGACACCGGTCGACTCCTCTCTTCAAGGGCTTTCTTTTGACATAAGCCTTGTCGCCTGAAAATACGGTTTTCTGGTGAACTAAGAGAGACGCCGCCGAACGGCTTCCAGCGTAGATCCCGGCCGCTTCAGTGGTCGAACGGGCAATTTGAGACCTGATCTGGAATCCTCTCTTCACGAGCTTTCCGATGATATAGGCCTTGCTACCGATCTATAGCCGGATTGAGACTCATGTACAAAATGACCAAACGGTTTTCTTGATTTTTCGGCGTCCTCCGGCCATAGTCCGGCCAGTTTAAGGGTAAAATCTTAATCCCCATTCCTTAAGCTTCATTTTGACGTTGAGTTTGCGTTGATTGGTCGCCGGATTTGAAAGTTGTGTTTTCCGGTGACCGGTAAAATGGTTATTGTGATTTTCCGGCAAATATGTCTGTTGTCTGTTGAGTTTGATCATATATTTGGACTCCTTGCAGTGATACAAAGATATTGGTGTGCTCGAATTCGAAATCCGTCAAGTATCGTATTTTCCGGACCGGAATATTCCGTCTCCGGCGAGAATTTTCGACAACACATATTTCGCATTGTTTCGACATGCTGAATCCGATTTTGAAATCGGTTTTGCAATCTGAGGACCTAAACTATGAGAAAATGTAAGCTTCGCAACTTGATAATTAATATATTTAAGTTGAAATAGAATTTAATTGAAATTAAATTCTAAGCAAAGCTAAATATAAGTATTGATATCAGATAAAAATAATATAGAAATGAGGCAGAATACTAATGACGGATTTAATAGATTAAATGTTGTTTAACATTATTATTAAATTAACGGTAAATGAAATTAATTAAGGACCCTAAAATATTACATTTTGAAACAAATCAAAAGGGGATATGATATATAATTAGACAGCAGTAGTGCTGATTGTAAATCATTAT